>JAQIWE010002707.1:0-12782 GCA_034698565.1 Campodea plusiochaeta | reverse complement strand
AGAGAGAGAGAACTTTATACGTGGATTCTTCAATGAAATGGATGATAAATATTTAGTGAAATAGGTGCTGGAACAAACCCTTTTCAGCATTCATGAAATAGTTCAATTCAAATAAAATTGGTCAGGCAGATCAATTTTCTTTCTTTTCTTTGGAAAATTTAATCAACCTTCTTTTCGCACCTAACTCGACCAGAATTAGATACGTAAAGTCAAATATATATTCGGCAATAATTTATTCAAATTAAACAAACCTTTTACAATATTCCGTTGCATAATTTCCATAAATGAGATCGTGAAATGTTAAAAGTCCAAATAAAAAAAATGCTGACTGAAGTGTTTAACTTTCATAAAAAAAGTTCATGTTAAATTAGAAAAATCAAAAAAGTTTCATGTTAAAAATAGAGAAATCATAAAGTTCATGTTGAAATAGAGAAATTAGAATTTTCTATTTTTATATGCGTTTTATTTATAAAAAAAAACTCCTACACTCCTTAATGGAAACCCTATAGATAGGGGTGTCTTCTATACCCTATACAAAATCTTAAGGACCTATTTTACTTCATAAAGTTGACGATTTTGACAAGAGAAAGTTTTGTTTACAATGGTAAACAGCGGTGACTCTATTGTCCACCCTTTAGTTAGGAAGCTTAAACTGTGAAACTATGCTAACGAGAATAGGTCCTTAAGATTTTGTATAGGGTATAGTCTTCTTTTTTTGTATATTGTTACCTAATTGTAATTAACATGGTAAAATAATTATAATTACGTTTTAGACAATATTTCTGTGTGAAAATTTGAATCTTTTATGTCTGTTAGTGAGCAAAGAAGTCTCTAAATTGTACTTGCACAAAAAATCATCGACTTTCTTTGTTCACCTAATTAGGCTACTGCGCATTTATTATAAATGCTATAAATGTATTATTTACTGTGGTCATGTGTATAAACATTCCGCTTCCAACAGTGCAAAAGTTAAATTTTTAAATTAAAGTTTAAGGAAATGGCGAGCACTCAAACGCAGGGAAGACTTTTATATTGACTGTGAAACACTACAGTATCATCGCGTTCAACTGCTGTCAACGAGTTCAACTGCAGCAAATTATATATATATGACTAGGAAACCAAGCGAGTTTCACAATGGGCAGTTGTAAGCACCATCAATCAGTTTTTTAAACTGATTTCAAAAGTTAAGCTCACCAGCCAGGCATCTATTCATATTCATTCACATAATTATCGGTAATAACCTATAGACTATACATAGTGGCCCTAAAAAAACCGGACCGGTTTTGAAACACTATATTAGTCGACAACAGGGTATGATATTAACATAAAAATACAAAGTTTTGAAGCACTTGAAAACTGGTTTCATTTCGTGTATAAAACATCAAAATCCAATAACCATAACCTTTTCAAAAATGAATTTTCAAAACACTTTAAAAATGGTAATCACAGTGTACTGCCTGCACACACTATGATGAGTAAAACTGTATAAAAAGGTACAAATATTTTTTTTATTTACATTTTCTAACATTAAATATAAATTACTGTAACCGCACACCCTCATTATAATTTTTATTACTTCCAGATTTAATCCAGAGAGAAATCATTGACACAGCTAAATGTCTGAAAAACTGGTAAACTCTAAAGAACTTCTAAATGACTTCTCAGTGACCTCGATCTTCCACCCCCCCCCCTCCACACACACACACACACCATATTTGATTACAACTTTATCGTATGGAAACACGCATTTCCCCAAAATAATAAAATCGGTTTGGCAAGCTTCTGGCATTCCCATACGATCATCCGGTCAAACAGTGCAGCAGAATATATATACGGATATTGATGTATGGATTATACTTTATGTTTTTCTATTTGTTGTAGATTTTGTTAAATTCGAAACCCGGGTCGGTAGAAATAAATTATGAAAAGAACTTTAAGGCAGATATTACAATATTCGTAAAAATTTAATTCTGATGTACTCAAAATTTCATTAGTTTAGTCTTCTGACAAAAATATTGATCTACGATGACGATATTTCTGCACTCAAAACACGACACATCCTATTGAATATGAAATATTACATATTTTATGTTCATCTGGTTCTTTAAACACGTCATTACATCTATTTGAGTGAAAAATTGCTGAGGTCTTTACGTAGGTTACCATGGCAATATGAAAACGAAACAGATAAGATTTAAAAATCGATATCAAAATATCTTTCAATTGAAAAGCTAGTAAAGAATACCCTTTTACAACTCAGAAAGTGCACAATATATTGATGCAGCAAGGAAATAAGGTTTTCTACGAAGAAATGGAAGATCTCCACTGTCGGTAAAATCAGAAGGAAATCAGTTTATATGAAGAGAAATGAGACAAAGAAAAGTACTAAACTTCCACAATCAAATATGATGCTATCAGTTCTCTAGAGTATCTTTTGCATCAGATGTAGTGATAAAATATTTTGTAAGTCATTAAATATATTTTCAGTATAGATTTTC
Organism: Campodea plusiochaeta; assembly: GCA_034698565.1. Lineage (NCBI taxonomy): Eukaryota > Metazoa > Arthropoda > Diplura > Rhabdura > Campodeidae > Campodea > Campodea plusiochaeta. The sequence goes on along the minus strand of JAQIWE010002707.1, from coordinate 10,284 downwards.
CTAAACAAATTTTGTCATTATGAAATGCAATATTCTTAAATGTCCACGTTGCCAACCAGTATTATTGTTGAACATATTTGTCATGAAATGATTTTAAAACGTTAATCGGGTACCTCTTTATTCTAATGACTGATAAAGAAATGTTCAATGACACACACAGTGAAACAACTTTACCTGCAAATAAGTAACATACGTAATATTTACCTAGTAGTTCTTCCAATTTAACGTCTTTACAACATACAAATCTATCACTGCAACTTAATGCATTTTTTCACATTTTTAATGGTGTTTCTTTACTCCTTTTATTTTTCTCTCTTCCTAACATCACCTTCACTTAAATTCTCTCTGATCTGACGCTCTCGTAACAACTTATAAGATAATTTTCCAACATGTTACGCACATACATTACGAGAGAAGAGCATGAACAGGAAAAAAGTTTTCACTCCAAATTTTTGGTGGAAAGAACTTTTTTTTTGCTGAAAGTAAAGAATATACTTTTTTCATTTTAGAGCAAGACGCTATGCGCTAAAAACTTTTTTGTCATTTCCGTAAAAAAAGGGGGAGGGAGAGATTACGGTATTCAGCAATATTTCAAAGAAAGGTTAAAAGTATCAAAGCCAAAAAGTGGTTCACCTTTTTTGAAAAGAAAGTTAAGCATTTTCTATGAAGAGAAAAATCGAATTAATAATTGATTTAATAAGTTGATACGGTTCTTTCAGAAAAGTTATACGATTTGGAAGAAATTATGTGGTAGGATTTTTTACAGAAAGTTTCTGATTAGGAGAATTATTTCATTTTGAAAGTAGCAAATTAATGTGAAAGTACAGGCTGGAAAAAGCTTGAGTGGGTAGCAATAATGAATTTCCGTTTTCATACTATTTTTTAATTAAAATTTGCGATAAAATAATACTATACTGTACCTAAATCAAATTATAGTGCTAAAATGAAGCTTCATAACGATCTCCGAAATATATTCTAAGATCTAACCTAACCATATCAAAAATAATTATATAGCGGCTGCTCATGCAGTATTATATTATATAAAAATAATGTATTACACAATATGAAGACTTTCCTTTGTTCAGTTATTACGTTCTATGTATATTTATTTTGCAGTATACAGGAAAGTGTTCATTAAGCGTAGAAAATGGTCAAGGTTCGGGAGCATTAAAATCCATTCTTCATAATTCATTGTTCATGACAAAAACTTTCCACTTATTTTCGTATTAATTTAACTTTATGAATTTTGGTATGCGTATCTTCTATTTTTATGATAAAATAGCTTGAAAGACAAGTAAATTTGTATATTATTTGGCAAAATTTCATAGACATCATAACCTAACAAAATAATGCTAACTTTTCAGTCAACTTTTCCAAAACGGTGTCGAAATCATGCCTGTGTCTAAATAGAAACTGCAAGTGAAACAAAATTGGCGACAAGTTTCTTGAGTTTAACGAAGTTGTCTTTGCCCTTGATACTGTACATTTCATCAAGAAACTACAGCACAAACTGATTATACTATAGTGTATCTGACATTTCCTCACAGTATGTGTCCCACACAACTAATGAGTTTTAAGTATAATATCTGAGAGACTATTATTTAATATTCCTTTAAGAATCTCTAATGAACTTTCATCATCACATTAAAGAGAGAATGGTGGTTTCCACAGGAACTATACGAAGCTGTAAGACTCACGTTATCTTTTCCTTTAAAGGTATTAGTTCATTTATCATTTCGCTTCCATTTAATTATCTTTGTGTTGATTATTATCAACTGGCGATAGAGACTTGTAGGAATCTGTATATCGAAGCAGAACTGCTAAAGTATGGTCCTTCCGTTACTAATTTTTATTATCGTTACTTTCATTAGTTGTGTGTGTCACAGCTACAAAATTAGGATTGCTGATGCTACACATGTAAATACTTCGCCTTTCTTTTTATTCAATTACAAAAATGTCATTCTTATATCTTACTATAAGATTCTGATGAACAAGGTTTAAATTAAAGGAAATAAATGTTTGACCCTTCCCCAAAATATGCAAAAGAGCTTAAAAAATACTTCGGTGAACTCAGCTACGTCACTATATAAATCCCTCTGAATTTTATACATTCCAAGAATATTTTTAATGGTTTTTCTCAAGTTAATATAATAATTTTATGGAAAAGAACCATCAAGACATTAGGTCAAGATCAGTGAGAAGTACCTGTTATTAAATTTTCGAAAACAGTGAACATATACTTTTAATTTAAAAACTTTATAATATTTATACCAAGTAGAATACATCAGATTTTTCCTCCATACCCTCTCCTTTCATTAAAAACTTTTATGAACAATCCATTTTCCTCATGTGGATGAAACATCTATCTTATATCTTATACAGAACATGTCCTCACTCCCACAACTCTCGACATTCCTTCCGAACTTCTGAATCCTCTAATCCCATGCAAAAGTGTTAACCTCACTTTCTGCCACCCTCGTAAATTCTTTTGTTTTGTGCTAAAAGTTTCCTCCTCATTAGTGTTGAGTTGAGTGCGTACCTACTGACTTTGCACTTTCATCAAATAATGGAGATGTTCATACTCTATCACATGGGAAATGAACGGAAGGAGGGGGAGGATGGAAGATAGGTACGAAGGAAAGCGATTCAGACAGTAGGTTTCAAAATTTCCATTTTTTCTTAAGGGATCTTTCTTTCTGGTCACATTTCCTTCAAATTGTACTTGTTGTGTCATGTGACTTTATTTTATTTATTACTCGCTAATTAGGCAGCTTTGAGTCCCACTACTTTTCCAAAATTTAGTTCCACTGATATAGGGTTTATCGGCACAATAAATAATGTTAACTGAAATCTATTTATTATTACTACAAGACCATTCAATTTTACAAAAATTAATATTGATATTGTGACCTATTGCTATTGGATCTATTTGCTATTGCACAATATCCTATGATATTGTGACCATCATGCTTTAAAAACAAAATTCTTCTCTCTCACGAATTTGCTGATATATTCCGTACTATTAATATTTGTTTCGAATACTCTATATTTTTCATCATTTGAGTAAATATTCCAAAATTATGAATTTCTAAATTCGTTTATCGGTTTCTGGCAGTTTTACTTGATATTTTACTAAATCCATTGTAAGTAATTTCAGTAAGAGTTTAGCAAAGGCATAAATCTTACAGCATTATATCAATTAATACGATAAAATTACGCCAAAAGTTATTGTACTATATATACATGCACTAATATAGAGGATGCTATAATTCAGTAGTAGGCGACGGTAACAATATTCTTATATGGCTGCAATAACGTTTATATTACTAACATTGTACTTTCCCAAAAGCGTGCGATCGGATACATTGTTCTATGTTATTTTACAGTCATTTCAATATTTTCCCCTACACCGTTCCCTTTCCTTCTTCTGAACTGCTCTCAATAGTGAAATAACGTGAAATTGCATCCTGGTATATACACATCGAGGTTACATATATCCTGTCATTGTAGGTCTTCAGTTGTAAAGAAAACCAATTCCGATCTTCTGTGCCTTTTTCGTAGCGATTCCTTTAACTTGTCTGTGAAATTAAAATGGACTTTCTCATTGTCGTTTTTTGGGGCTTTTGGGAGCTTGAAAGGAAAAGTTTCAATGTTTTTCGAAGCAAAGCAAAAGGATTACAAATTGAAAACTTGAGTTTCCTAAAAGAATTAATTCGTTTTCGAAAATTAGATTAACCTCTCATCAAATAAACAAACCAACTAGCAGTCTTGCAGATAATTTTTTGTTCGTTATTGAGACAGCAACTTATCTAAATAACAGGAGAAGTAAGCTTTCAATTCAATTCACGGTATTGTTGCAACAAGACTTATCCCTGTTACAGCATTTCATGTAAAGAGACTTCCCTCCAGGTGCAGAAAATTCTTAAAGGCTTGATTAAAATTTTACTCAAGTGCGACTATGCTGTAGTTTTATATACTGAGTTATCTAACGTAGTTGTTCAATTTTTTATTTGCCGACAATTATTAAAATGAAGTTTGTGTTATAAAATTATCAAATGTGCCAAGTTAATGTATTCAGATCTTTTCTTTCGAAGTACTTTATATATTTATGTATACGTATAACAGCACTGTAAGATCATCAAGCATTGAAAATGGAACTTCAAAAGATAAAAATTCATTACCTTGTGATTCAGCTGTGATATTATTTATTACTAACAGATTAAAAAAATTCTAAATAATAATTCTAAATATTACAAATTAATAAATCACCTTAAGGATATGTAAGCTGCAGGTTTTCAGGTGTTTTGGAACGCTCTATGTAGAATGCAGATGTGCAAAATGTAGTGTAGTGTATTGGAATTCACACGTTTTGTTCATCATAATTAGAACAGAATATTTCATAAGTGCTGGTTATTAAAAATAATCAATTGATCCAAAATAGCGCCGATAGCTAATATCAAGTACTTCACAATTTCTTAAACCGCAAGAACAAAAACATGCAATAAAACATGTATCATCCTGGCAACACTCGTATATAGGAATGCTAAAGTATTTTAAATCTCATTTTTCCTCTCGGATTCTCACGTCGTCTAAAAGCCATTTGGCAATGTAATAAACCCCTGTTTCGTCGCAATGTTTAAAAAGCCAGCTCATTAGCTTCGGTCGACCCCGGCTTGCTTGTCAAAAAGGGAAATTTGTCAGGAATACGGTGCGAGAGTATAAGCAGGGAGCAAAAATCATCGCCATTTTGAATGACCTCTAGAGTCATTAATCAGTAAGGTAGGAGGAGGGGGGTTATATACAGCAGGAAAGAGAAACAAAAGCTTTCTCTCTGTGGAACACATAAAGATGTCAGATGCAAGATCGTGGAGATACGTGAATACATAATAGTCGCTGATATACTGTAGTATAGTAGGGAGAGGTTTAATGAGTTGGAGGTTTTTCTACAAGAGACTATTACGGCTACTTCTTGATTAATTTGAAAACGAAACATGGTTTTAGTCATTCAGTTGAATATGTCTTGAATGTTTATATAATAAAAGGTACATATTTGTAATAATACATGGTTTCAGTTTTAATAGCTCGACTTAATTTAGACCCTCGCTACAGTCATGTTTTAACTTAATTTACTCAGAACCAATGTGATTTTTTGTTATTTGTATTACTGATTTGACTTAAATATGAATTTTCCAAGGTCAACGTTGGAATTAGTGATGTATATCAGAAATGTCTCTGTAACTCCATTTACTTTTATGCAATAATTTCAGCACTCAGCTCTATATACATGAATTATCCAAGCCATTGAAAAGTGTTACAGTATTGATGTTTAACTTTAGTTTCAATTTTACAGTCAGTAATAATTTTATTTTGTTTATTAAATGTCAAGCTACTTCTGGATTATAATAATAATAAGGTATATTATAAATTAAATATAATTATAGTGGAATTCTAAAAAAAACTTCGATTTTGTTCCACTTTAAACTAAATTATTTACTGTTATAATATGTAATACCATCCACCAAAGTAGAATAGCTTTCATTATTTTATTTCCATTGGCTGAAATAATAGTAAAGACTTCACTAATATAGGTTTAATAGTTGTGTTGTTATCGGACAGTGACAAATACTAATACGATATCATATCAGAATGTTTGGGATATTTTTGTGCAAAAGTAATGCTCGTAATATGTAGTGTCTTACATTATGTTATGTGTGCTCCTATCTAAACGAAACTGAGCGAAACATTTTAGCATATCATTCTAGCTATTTCGTAACATGAGTCTATAATACGGAGCGGGGCTGTAGTTGTTCTTGGCTTGTTTGTGCACTATAATTTGTCTCATTATGCATCTCTCTTTACTGTGGCTTGGGAGGCTGAGATTACAGCGTAATTTAATGTTTTAAATTCAGAGGTCATAATTTGTGAGTATATAGTTCCACCTAGATGCAGTGGAGTGTTGGATTTACAGCAATTATCTTTACTATGCGGTGGAATACGAGGATGGAAGATCCAGTTTCAAATTTCATTCGCTCTCTGGGGGAATTTATTAAAGCTTTATTAGAAGTGCAGGAAGTGTTACTATGCAATTTTGAAATAGGATTTTTATAGATAATGGTAGTAATTAAATTAGAATATCACAGCAGCAATGATGGGAATTATCATGTATTTCGGATAATACTCATACAATCATGTACTTAAAATGTTGAGAATCAGATAAACACATACGAAAGGTCTGAACTGTGAAGGATTCGGAGAGATCTTGTAAAATGGAAGCGGAGGTAAATTCACTAGAAGGAATAATACGCCTAACTCTGCTGCTTGAGTTGTTGGAAGTTGGAACAATAAAAACTTCCATTAATGCAGAGTTGGGCGTTTAATTCCTTATATAGATTCAGAGAGAGTTTCATTTATTTTTCATATTTCAATACATTATCTCTTATTGTTTTCCAATTTCCTACAAAATTATTTTGATTTTTGATTATCAGAGTTTCTTCCTTAACTAACAGTGATTATGAATATTAAATTTAAATGTGGCCACGATAATATATAAATATATTCCATCTGGAACCACCTATTACCACTATTGTTGTCAACTGACCTGCATGAAATTCAGAGGCCTTGATTGAAGATCTGAAAGAAAGAAAAATAGCACATTAATAATGGAAGATTAACTAAGGACATGTGAAAATTCGAAGTAAACGTTGATATCATTAGAGATTCATTCAATTAATAGAACGGACATGCCAACACTGTTCAATAAACAAAACGATCTAATTAAAGCAACGGTACTCAGGCGATGACTAACTCGGGAACAGTATACTATCTCTTTATTTCATGCGAAAATGAAAATTTCAGCCTTCCTGGCAATAAAACGAATAGCTATTGTCAGGAACCAAATTATCCAACTGTCTTTTTTCACTACATGTACATTCCTTAAAGTATTTAAATGTAGAACGGGACGCTATAACATGATAGTTTAGAATACTGTAGGATTTTATAAGGTAGTCTTTGTGTGATCTTCCTTAATATCTGCAAAAAGTTTGCATCAGTCCACTCGACACCTTGTCTGCATTGACAAATGGCTCTTCCACTTGGTAAAGAGAAGAAGAGTTAGACACCACTGGCGTAGCAATTCCTACTTCATGTGGGTTTAGGGACACCTACTTGTAAGGCAAAAGGCTGATTTTTCAAGATAAAATAAAAACTACAGCTTTATAAAAATGCACAATAATAATGAGCTATTTAATCTATGTTTATTCTTCTGATATGATTTTTGAATGTGGTGGTCATTACATAAACTATAATGATGGTTTCATTAACAATACAGATAAAAAGACAGAGTACACATGAAAGATTTACTTTTTGACATAACGTTGCAAAAAATACATTCCTTTGTAGTAAGCAGGTCGAAGAATTCAATTGCCTTCGAATAAATTAGATCTATCATTTTTATCTGAAGAAAAAGGAAATAAATATTTGTAAAGTTTCTGTTTTACTCGTCAAAGAAAATATTTTATTTTTTGATAACTGTCAATATATTTACCAATTTCTGATAATAATATAGAATTTGTGCCATTGTCTTGATGATCGAAACAGTGGTTAACAAAAAAAAATATTATATTGTTTAGTTAGTAACTCAAAACAGAAAGCGGGTTGCAAGCGGAATCTTCTTTAGTACACCATTTCCACCATTATTTTTTACATAATTTTATAATTTTTAAGTATTATCCTTTTAAGAAGAATTCGTATAAGAAAACTTTTTTATTATAGAACACCCCTTGTACAGTAATTTGTTCTAGCTCCGCCATTTATCCCGTTGAAACGTTGTGTACCCCAGAACTCCACCTTGTTACTTCTTACTATAAGAAAGGGAGGAGTAAGTCTTATCAGGTGGAATTTCGTTTCAGATAAACGAAACTCTACTAACTGACAAAGAGAGATTGGGCTTTTAACAACATTTTACCTCACTTTGCTTTCAGCAGTATTAAACTCACTCTCACTAAGTAATGCTCGTTAATCAAGACAGTCAATGGAAATACAGCTGGTTAAAATTAGGAGTGTATGAAATTACTATTATTGTATGTTACGGAATTTCTTGAAACTTATCTGAAATAATGGTTGCAAACACATGATTGCAAGTTAATATATGATACAAGGTTACAAGACAGGCCTATATAAAAAAAACGGTTCTAAAACAGCTGAAAACTTAGTCATGGTAAAACTTTAAAATTTACCTATAGAGTCAGTGTTTTCATTGAAATAACCATTTTATGTTTAATATAGGAGAAATAAGTCTGTCAATAGGATAAAGAGAAATCTGTAGACTAAACAATTACGAAAACTGTATAATGTCTAATTAATATCTCATTGTGATGTATACAGTTATAACTGGTATCGTCAAAGTTCAAAGGTGTCAGAGTGAACTTTTAGAAATGTCATATCAATTCTTATCGATTCATGTACACAAGAAAGAAAGAAAAAGCAAACTCTTTAAATGAGATGCATTTATAATATTTCTCTTAACTTCGGTATACCCCAGCAATCAAGCCGTTACTCCAGTATAGTTCATCCAAGAAGATTAGTTCGAACTCAACAGTAAGGTTTTAAATACATAATTATATATACACTGCTATGGTTTCTATAATATTCCAATATACTATTGTAATGTATTTGTGGAACAGAACAGACTTCTGCTTTCAATAACTATAGATGCTTGAACGTTACTGAAGTGCTTTCCTATTGGAGTTAATTTTATGAATAACATCATTCTACTGCAATAAATTAAATCAACCCTCCAAACATTTTGGAGTTGCTGTTCTATATGTTCAGTGCATACTCAAAATGAATTGCATAAAACTCCATTGTTTGTGTAAGAGCATGTATAGGGTAGTCAGAAACTTCAAATTCATCTGGAGCAATAATTCTAGATAAATAAAACAGAAAATCTTTATTATCTATCACAGAAATAACGACACACTTTCTTGTCTTTTAACTAATTTTATAACGTCATTATGGGATCGAGTATGGTTCAGTTTAAATTATTTTCCATTGTCCATTCTACGACAAACTCAATTATAAGAAACAAAATGGCAATGAAATATCAACTTTCGTATTCCAGCATAGTATTTGTTTCAACCTATAATTTGCTTTTAATTACTTGTACTCTAATCCAATTCACAGTTCATCAATGAAGCTGTGTTCAAAATTCACAACATCAATAGTGTGAGTGCAAGCTATTTATGACATAAGTTACGGATAAGGATAAAATGAAATAGAATAATTATATAAAAACATCTATAGACCTGTGAATTTCTCAAAGATTATGAATATTTCTAACAACTGACCTATTATACTGTTTTCTCAGCACAAATACAGTAATGATGCATATAGGCCTACTTATTCATTAATGAACTAACGGAGTACAATAAAGGTTGAAAAAGTTAAACATTTTTGGTTTCTAGAATATACAAATATAGGCTCAAATGAATAATTCCAAAATCTAAAGATACTCTCATTATAGTATTAGTTTTGGCAATCCTGTACCAGTCTGTATCTATACAAACTGTATACCCTGAATATAACATATAGATGAAACCAATTATTAGAGCTGGGTAGTATCATATTGAATGTATTCAACGGTGTTTAATTAATTGTTGCCCTGAGTATACTTGAAAAGTGCAGCAGTATCAGTAATTAATTAACCAGTAATGCTAACAAATACATCCCAATCTTCAAAACATTACATGAGGGTAGTATATGACTAGAGTTGGGGCGATGTTGCTATAGGCGTTGATAAATGAGGTGTTAAATCTATAGGAGAGTCCGTTAAATTATAGAGTTATAGAGAATATAGCATAGGTTCGAAACAATTTTTCTGCTTCTGTGTACTATACGTTTGCATTTAGATAAAGTTAGGTCAGGTTTGCTTTATAGGTTAATACAAGGGTGTAAGAGGGAAGGACAACTCACAATCTTGAAGAATTCATAATTATGGAAAATCATTTCATTTTTTTCTACCAGTTAGTATCATCAGAAAGAATACAATTAGCCAGGAGTGACGCCAGCGTCGTGTCCGACAGGGGGGCAATCTTCGGTTTCGACGGAGGTCAGTCATGTCAATAATAATATTTAAAATTAATAAAATACATTTTAAAAATTGGCCATCACGGAAACAGTGCATATTTTCGTTTCTTATAAAGCAGGAGCGTTGTAATGAAGTTTTACTTACGTAATTTTTACCAAAAATTTAAACGATTTATTTACTCTTTTTATCTTTACCGATCA
>JAQIWE010002706.1:0-12785 GCA_034698565.1 Campodea plusiochaeta | reverse complement strand
GGACTCAAACCCACGACCTCGGTCTATCCAGGACCGTGCTCTGGAATCCCACTTAAAGGGTTCGAGTCCCACTTGAGCCGAAATTTTTCTTGTTCTTAATTTATTTTTCCAACGCAAAGTAGTTAGTTAAAATCATTCCATTTAGACTAGCATATTTTTTCATACAATCTGGTCAATAAGTAATATCACAGCATTATTACCATATTTTAGGACATTCAATATTATTTTCTGACACTGGATGTCACACTGTGCTCCCGCGTTTGAATCTATAGGCATAATACATTCCGCATAAGCGATTTTGTTTGCAAATAATTCGTTTATCCATCTACATTTTCTGCGCATTATTGGATAACGGGATGCATAGAGTTGTTCGGTACAGCAGCAGTGAACATTCCATTCTAGGTACGTTTAGGAATTGCATTGAATTGGAATTATGCAGATCGAATTAATTTGCGAGGGTAATGACCTCTAGTAGGACAAGAAGTTCTATCTCTATATGAGGATGATGTTCGAAAACTTCAGAGGTTTATGAGGAAGGTATTCGTATAATGAATTTTAAATTACCTAATGGTCAATTATGAAGTAATTAATATTGTGAGATTTGCCAAAATTTCATTTCAATTAACTGAAATTTCAATTAACTTTTCCAAACCCAAGATTTGACCTTGTCTGTCTGGTTTGCTAACATTTTTGTATAGTTTAGGAACACTTTTTCTTATTTCCAAAGTGGTTTCTTTTTTTAAATAAAATAATAACATTGATCATTTTAATTTACATGTTATTTTAATTTCTAATATCAATATATTGGAAGTTAAATACATGCTCATTCAGTCATTTTTATATAAAAACTTAAATATCATAACTTTCACTATTCTTCTTCACTGAAAGCTGAACCAGTTGTAAATATTTGATTGTTCACGTCGTCTGCTAGCTCAGATTACAAAGTATTGTTTAAAAGTCTGAGTAACTGAGTTTAGAAACACTTTTTCTGAGTTAGACAATCTGTATTATCTGAGTTTAGAAACGTTTTTTCTGAGTTTCCTTGATTTTAGGAATACATCTGTTCTTCAACTCTTCTCGGTTCTTCAACTTTTTACATCAAGAAAACAATAGAAACTATTGTATCTGGTTTTCTGAAATAATGGAAAATATTTCATTTGTCAGTTTTAAAAAAAAAATTATCAAGATCTTTTCTGTAAAGTGAAATAATTGTCCTATTAGCCAAGTTGAAAATAATTATTTAAAATCACTTAAACAATTAAAATTAGAATATTTGAACATTCCTAAACGACTTTAATGTAAATGTTTAAATCATAACTTATTAATCTTATTTTAGTCAATTTATTGGAAATTTTAATTAGAATTGAATCCCAATCTTAAAGGTCCATTTTTTCCAGCGGTGTGCATCGTTTTCAATACAGCTTATCGGTCCCATGAGAGATCGAGTACAATAGAGAACAGAGAAAGTGAAACGGTACTTGTGTGTTGGAAAACGCTACCTCCATCTGAATACAACTATAGCACGTTTAAAAAAAACGAAATCCAACATTTTAATAATAACATAATTAATGCAACATAATTAACGTATAATTATTATAGTATACCTTACGCAAGAACATAAGACCTACTTCTAGTTAGCACAATTTGACAGTTTTATGAGGCAAACAATAGGACGGACAAAGAAATCACCCCTATTTCCTATTGTAAACAAAATTTCTCCTGTCAAAATCATCAACATTTCTTAACAAGAAATAGTTCTTATGTTTACGTGCAAGGTATATATATATATTTGTGTAAAGTTAACACATCACTAGTAAATAAAATCTCGTTAATCGTATACTATATTCCCCGCATAAATACGACGTCCAATTAGTGAGTTTCCTGCCCCTTTTATTAAGATTATGTAAATAACTTGCACAAAACTTTATCGAATTGTAAAATTCCATGTTGAGAATCTTACTCTAAAGGAATTATTTTAAGGAAATTCTCTTCTAACTTATAACTGGATTAAATATTCAAATCACTTTATTCTTTCAGTGCTGGAAATAAGACGAAGGGGGAAATGCGATGGTGCTGCTTCCATTCAAAAGTGGAAGGTTCAACAATTTATTCAGCTGGAAATTTTATTTAATGATGAGGGGATTTATTTTTCAATTTGATGTTTGGATTTTTTTTTTTTTTTAAATACATTATTTATTTTAGGCTGGTCAGACATATGGAATATATCAATATGTTTATACCAACATAAAGAACACAATTGAGTCAAAGGGAATCTTTTAATTGAATAAAAATAAAATACCGCATTTGCGTCAAATATGTTATTTTTTAACTTACGTCGTTAGTGATTTTTAAACCATTTCTGTTGATGACGGAGTATACAGTGTACAGTACATACATTTAGGTTCGTTTCATTTCGGCTCGAAACAAACTATGGTTTGGCTGGAATGAAACACTCCTGATGGTTACATCGATTATAATTTTTAATTTAAATAGTTTCTGAATTTCAATTTAAACTTAAAATAACCTCAATAAGGATCAATATTAATAAGGTGTGGGACTTATTGGCATATTACTGCGCAACAAATTTTGCCACATCCTTAAGCAGTAGGTTAGGTAAGGTAAACTATCCAGCTACATGTCATGAAGTCATTTAGGGTGCATGCTCCCTTTACCCGACTCGGCATTAATTTGGAGACGGTATGGTCGGCACCACGCTCCGATCGGACTCCCAAAGGTATTCAACCCTTGTAACCATTTAGAACAGACTGACGGGTGTTACCCCAGTTGTCATTTTGGAAGTTTATCAGAGATAAAATAACTTGACTCCGACCGGGAAGCATATTTTTTTTTATTCTGCCCCTATCTTGCATTGATGACGTCACTTCGATGACTGGAGATTGCCTACCGAGACATGAGATTAACCTATTGACCTATCCGGGACTGGATACTGACCTATCCGAGACAGGAGGTTAACCTACCCAAGCTGAAACCTAAGCTAATCGAACCTGACCTTACCCTGTCGAGAAAACATCAAAAAGTTTTATTTTCAGCAGTGAATTTTTATTTTTTATGTAGACCATGTGATCATTTCTTTTAGTTTCAGAAATGATAGCAGTTTACATGTTAACTGTGAAACCACAATAATACAAAACTACACAAATAATGTGTATGAATGCTGTTAGATAATTCAAGTTTTATCACTGTTGTACACTGATAGAATTATCATCATTAGAGCTAATTTATTTTTAGAATTTAATTTTTTTTAAGAGAAGAACAGTGATGGAATTTCATGTATATAGTTTATGTATAGTAAGTGACTCTTTAATTCTTCTCTGATAATTCTTTTCAAAATATTCATGTTACTGTATTATGAAAGTTCCCAAATATTGCCATTATTGTTACAATGATTATTTTGCAACTTTGTTTTATAACAATTGTTGATATCATTCTTACACAGGCACAGATCATTGTTCATTTTAGTGACATTATTTCAAACATTTTATACAATTTGTGAAGTTTATTGTATCAGTGATATCTACATTTTTGTATCCAAAATAAATTGTATACTTCTAAAATGCAACTAATCTTTTATGTGTAAACTTAGCTCTTTCAGGTGGAAATATAGAAGACTTTGCAAAAGTACTTAATAAATGTTTTATACCTGTACATGTTCCTTGTTGAAAACTAGGAAATAATTTTTTCCAGTTTCTTATTTTCATGACCTGCTCATAAAGATATTCTCTTATAGTCTGTCTGAAAGCAAAACTTCAGGTGCCTTTCACATTTTTTTAGGATTGAGACAGACTATAATAACAGTTTGACAATTTTTTATATCAATTTTATTACTACTATTATTATAGTGGACTTGAATGAAGTTTGTTTTTGTTAGTGTATGTCCACATCTGTAGCAAATATTTGGTTAGAGTTTTAAACATGTTAGCACCTGAAAAAGAACACTGCAAATGGAAGCAGAAAGGCATGATGCTACTCAAATGTGTTACAACAGATGAATGAAATGAGAAAGATTACAATTAACATACAGTTTTATTAATATCATCTCCATATCACAACTTTTATAAAAAATACAATTGAGTATAAGAGCACTTCGTAAAAAAATTGTACATGCTAGGCATTGGAAATGGCTTATTCCAGAATTTATATTACAATATATTGAAAGGTAGATAACTTTTTTATAATTTACTGAACACAAAAATTCAAACGTTTTTTTATGTTTCACAATATTGGAGCAATTAAAAACATTAAATTGTGAATGTAACTATAAACAATGATAAATAAATTGCACAAAATAAAAATGGTGTTACATTTGAACTTATATATCTTCGTAAGGATTTCTATTAAACTCCACTAGAGGCTTATCTGCAGGGAATATTTCACCAAGTTTCTACAAAAAGAGAAAAATGTGATTATATACTCATGTCATAATGCAGTTTCATGTTAACTTGCAATAACTGTTTGAAATTGAAGGTTCTTTAAGTGTACAAAGTTGTTTGCAGATGCAGTGATTGATAGCATTTAAGTGAATGGAAAAAGTAGGCTTAACCTCAAAGTCACAGGTTATGAATAGTATTGAAACTAATCCATAAAACTTACCTAAATGCTATATTGTTGCCATAGATTTATTATTATGTGTGCGTCATAAACAAACAATTAAACAAAAGAAAACTTAGAATATGATTATAAATCAACCCTCTTTCATAATTTATAATGTAGGATTCATAATTGTATGACATTTATGTTTTATGTATTAAAACATATTTACTTTGATATTGGATGTTTAAATTATAGACCTCTATCAAGTGCATGTAGATTTATTGAGTTCAAGTATTGTACTATATTGACAGTTAGTCAAATAGTCGAATGTGTCCAACAGTCAAATACAGTATTAGTAATACAAATACTATTACAATAAATAAACAATTTGTAATCTCTAAATCAGTATAATTATATTTCTTTTAAAACTTGAGACTATAATGTCTTACACATACTGCCTTTTTAATAGCAAATTGATTTTAGATAGGTTCATACAAATTAAAATTAACTTCTAATGAATTGAAGAAAATAAGAGCAATATCGATTTTTCAGTTCAAATTTTTTTAAATCAAATAAATAATTATGTGAATTTACTTACAATCCATGAGTATTCTGAAATTCTACAACATTTTTTTTTCTTACCTCATAAATCTTTGCATTCATTGGTTGAGCAAATGTTGAAACATTATCTGCTGATCCATCTCCATTTTCTGGTGCTTCAGGAATAACCATTAAAATATCATCCTCTGGGAAGAAAAATTAGAATATTGTAATTTTGTTCATGAAACTAATGATGGCTTCTATGATTAACTATTTAGTAGGGGTTTCTTCCATTGCAATAGAAAGTCAAATATCTTGAACAGTCTTTAGCTTCATTTTTTTTATATAAGAAAATCCAATGAGGAAAAATTATAAAGAAAAGATAGAAAGATTCAGTAACATGAAAAGTTCCTATTGTAATAGATTGCATAGTGTCATTTGCTATAAAAATATTTTCCACGTTACTTTAGATTAATAAAAAAAAACTAATTGAACTTTACCTATGATAATTTAAAAGAAGTACTACAGAAGCCTTCAGTACAAGTCTATTTATGATATAGTTTCTGTGATTAATTCAATGATTCTGCACAGTGGACTGATTTTATATCTTTATTGAGCTTGAAATTTTAAACAAGACAAATTGTTGAAGTATATTGTAGTTCAGACTACAGTGATACAGAATTACTAGTATAAAATAAAGGTTTTAAAAAAAAACTAAAACAACATTAAACATAGCCTAATAGGCTGTCGCTAAATAGTTGAATAGACCCCATTATTAGGTCTAAAACAGGGTTGGCAAAAAGTCGGATAATATTGAAAAAGTCCACTCCAGTCGGACTTCATTGGTTTTATCCGGATTTTATCAATTTTGTCCGGACTTTTTCAATTTAGCCTTAGTTTTTCCAAATTATAACGTTTTCTAGAATTTTTTTTTTAATCTTGTGTGAAAAATACTTACAATGTCAAAAAATATTTTCAGGAAGATAACTTTACAATCAAGAATATTATTTTTGGTTTTAGGTCTGAAATAAAAAATAGTTTCTAAAATTTTTATTGTTTTTCTGAATTAAAAGCAATTTTTTTCTGAATATTACGATTGATTTTAGCCACTTGGCGACAAAAGTGGACAATTTCAAGTGGATTAATCCGGTGTAATCCACCCTGGTTTAAACCAGTCCAGCTTTTATTTGCCAACCCTGGTCTAAAATGACGTCACAGTGGTCTTTAAGACCTCATTTTAAGACTAGACCACAAGCCCACTTCTTCACAGACTTTTTCAATGATGAGCAGTCTCAAAATGGCTGTCAATGTGGAAGAACAAGTTCGTTTCGCAAATTGTAAGTATTTTTTACGTTATTTGGTGTTATAAAAAGGACAAATGAGTAGACTAATAGAAATAAGCCTATTTCATAGCTTATTTTAATTTGAAATTTTAAACGAAAAAATACTGTACTTACAAAGACTATCCAGAGGTGGCGCTAGTTTCGGCTATATATTCTTTCCTCCTTCAAGACTAGACCGAATATGAGGTCTAAACTACAAAAAAGAATTTAGCGACAGCCATAATGATAAAATCTTCAGTACTTAATCAACTACGGCACATAAAAACATGGTAAGGTACAATTATATTTATATATTACCCAATACAGCTGACTTACCAGTATAGAGTCTAATAGCATTATCAGACAGCAAGCAACTGAGAAAGTACATATTCTCTACAGTGAAACCTAATGACTGTGGATGGTATGCTGCTTCATAGAATGGAATGGATTTACGACCTCCTTTTACATAAGCATCTAATAACTTGTAATAAAATCGTTTAGCTAAAATTGAGATCTCATCTATATCTTTCGTATCTGTGGGAAGAAAGTTAGAAAGAGTTAATTAATAATACCACTAAATTGATTTTGAATATTGTGTTAGCTTAAAGATCATTTAATATACTATATTGAAGCTTTGAAAGTCATTTAAAAATTTTAAATGTTATCCTAGATTTATTACTCATTTATATAAGAAGATTCTGCTGTAAAAGATCGTTTGATTTCATGCCTCAAAAATATAAGTCTTACAGATAATTATTTGCAATGACTTCTTCAGAGAAAACAGAACTCTTGGTAAAACAAAATCTTCATGCTTTTCTCAAAATCAAGATTTCTGGGTTTCATTACAGATGGATAAAGGTCATACAATTATTGATTTATTATATTTAGGTGAATTCCACGTGTGACTTACACGACACGACAGAAAAAAATATTTGACTTATTGTGGAATATATAGTTGTGCTGAACTAAAGTCACTAATTATTTATATTCAATCTATAGCTAGGGTATGAGGCTTGCCTTGGTTAAATTTGTGTCTTGATTGTAGAAGTCACTTTGTCAGGGTTAACTTTTAAACTTTTGTGACTTACACGACATGAAAATACCACTGAAAATGATAGTGTCTGATTTATGTCAATATTTCTGATAATGTAAAAGGTATTAAGCTAAAATATTTTCTCCACTGAATATTGAAAGGTTAAAGAAAGAGAAACTAGTGGAGTTGTAAAAGAAGAAGATCAGATTATTTTTTTAAAAAATCAATGAAAATGTCACAAAATGTGACTTACACGACAATGGATTGTGACTTACATGAGAAAGTGGTTTTAAAATATTTATTGTATGTTTATTAGAAAATTAATTCAACTAACTGAAAAATACTGATACTGCCACACAGACATGAAAGTACCGGTACATTAAGTTTAAAACAAAGTATTGTACTTGTAATTTAGAATAGTAGTAAAACTATAAAAATAGGGACAAGTCAATATGCAAGTAATTTGACCCAAGTTTTCGAGAAACAGAAAAATATTTTGGCATACTTCTCTCATAACATGAAAAATACAGGTTTTAAAGTCTCTTTGACTTAAAGTATAAAACCCAGGTACGTATTTTACCTATCAGATATTTCAAGCTATTAAAGTTTGGAGGCACGTAAAATTAACTGGAGGCAGACTATATGTAATAAATGTAAGGTTGATAAAGTGTCCACTTAAAATTGTGTGGAATTCACCTTTAAACTTCACTGTAGAAGGGAATCAGGGATCATTTTTGACAGCATTAACCAGTAATTTTTGTTACAACTGATCTAATGACATTTTCGCATAAATTTCTAGTAAGACATCTAAATAGGGCCTAGTTTTTTCTACATTTTTTTTTGCCATACCATACTTCACAATCAAGAACAGTTCCTACTAAGATGTTCATAATCTTTGTACAATAGAATAGGCTACGGTCATTTTTGCTAAATTCAGAAATATTTTGATTTTGTTTCATAAATTTTAATAACAGTAAATAAGACCTAAAGTTGACAAACTCGAAAATCTTTTAAAATTATATTTATGCATTATAAAGAATTTCACGACATAATCCGATCTGTACCTGTATTAGAATACACTACGATATTGTACATGTTCACCTACTTTTCTTGACAGTTGGTTGAATAGCAGTTTTGGCAACAGCTCTCTGTGAAGAAGTTGGTGTCTTAACAGGTTTTGGAGGAGGAGGTACAGATGTTATGTCTAACGTTCCTGATAAACCACATGTACTAGTAAAATCAAAACTACATGTTGATAATGGATCACTCAATCTCAATAACATTTGCTGGAAATTAAAACAAAGAGAGTATTAGCATATGAATCACAATGAAATATTCAACAGGAAAATTTCATGATAGTGTTTCGTATAAAATTAAATCGATTAGGCTATCTTAGGAAGGACGATACTAACCATCATTTCACTATTTTTACAATTAAGTCAATGAAGCATATATAATTATTACATAATTAAGAATAGTAACAGACCCATTACTTTCATACGTTTCACTTGATATTTTGATCTTGGACAAAGCATCAATGAGATAATATTTTCTAAATGTCTCAAACAATAAAGTTTTAACTTATATTGAGGATTCTCTTATTTGTTTATTATTTGAAAGATGAAAAAGAATACTGTATTATTTTGTAAACCAGTTGGAAAATATTATTTTGGAATTAAGTGTTAACATTTTTAATCGACTAAGACTAATTTATCTACGTCTAAACAAAACTAAAATGCGAATATGATCTGTTGCATGGTTTTATATCAAAGCCTTAGTTAGGAGTAATAGGTTTAGAACTGTAGAAAATACATTAATTGACTAATGGCTAATGATACTTTCAAATTTGAATTCAAAGATTTACAGAAGTTACAAATATTTAAAAAATTTAGCAGGATATTCTTTTCTCACTCATTTATTTGAATGGTGCACTGGAGTCAAGGAATACAAATAGGCCTATATAATCTGCAAACAAAGAGCTGTAATATTAATTCCAATTGCATACAAACAATATTATTTTCTTCCACGTACAATATTATCACCATAATCTTCTGAATCCTTCTCAGCATATTTGAATAAACAACTGATGAAGTTGCTAACAGAAAACTCTTCATCAGCTGCGAGTGAATTTGTTTGTTGTTCGCAAGTTGCTGTTACTGCACCAACATACTCAGCATCAAGAAGAAGATCACTCGCTGTTTCAATCTCATCTGAAAACAATCATGAGAGATGAAATTAATACATTATATTAAAGTATTGAGAGGAAAATATTACACGTGTAATTAGGAAGCGACCGCAAAGGAACATTTGACTGGCCTGACAATAGTTGAGATCCTAAACACTCTTTTACTGCACTCTGGTAGTGCCTGTCATCTATGTGCCTGTCATCCTGTGTGCCTGTCATCCTGTCATCTAAAAAGTACGAACCGCATCAGCAAGCTGATTCCTCTTTCTTTTTTTGTAAAGTGTAAACTTTTGTGCATGCGCGGTGACAGAATGGTGACGTAATCTTGACTATGTGACGTAATGTTTTAGGCATCTAATGAGCGTTTATTACTCTTTTCTACCGCTGTAGCACTAAAAGGACTGTTAGGATGTTTAAGCAGGGTAGATAGGGAGTCGAACATTCCTTTGCAATCGCTTCCTGGTATAATTGAAGAAAATTTTGGATATTAATTTATATATATATGTATCAAAGGTTACATTATTACTGAATATTAGAGAACCATAGGATTCAACAGTCGAGTAGTTCTCTTAATTGAGTTTGATCTCTGAAACTAAAACCAAGCAAACAATTGCAACAAAATTTTTCATATAAAATTCATTCTTTTCCATTTTAAACTGAATAATTAACATTATTACACAGCAAGTGCTATAAAATAATGTTAATTTGTTATTCGTATATCTGAATTCACAAAAAGTACTGACCAAAACAGCCTACATAGTTCATAAAGAAATAATGCCACAATATCTACAATCATTCTTTCGAAAGGCACACAAATAAAATAGAACATTACCAGTTAATGATAGAATGTTGAAAGTGTATCTCTTTTCTTATAAATGTAATATGTCTATTTTGAAGCTAAAATGACTAATATATTGCACTAATAACTTACCCCCACGTTGCTTTGTGACATCTACATCATCCAAAGGGTTAGAATCCAATACTTCAACTTTATCTTGATCACAAACTGAAATAAAAAAAAATATAATCATGAAACGTAGAAATCAGACTGCTATTTTTATAATACATATCCAATGTTAATATGATTAGAGTAGCAATTTTTTTTACCTATATTTAAAGCTAATTATGAGACTAAATGTAAAATGCAACTTATAATCTTTGTTAGAAAGAGGTAGTAATGTCATGATACAGTAGTTTTTCTGCAATTCCAAAGAAAAATGAGAGGTATTAAAAAAAAATCCATGACGAATATTGACACACGAATTATAAAAATTACTTGCAGGCCTATATTGACTTGTAAGGAATATTTTTAAAAAAATCTGGAAATAATTTAATGTTCTGTACTGCAGGTTCAATAATTTATAGAATCTTAGCATTATTCATAAAAATAAGAAAATCTGCAGAAAAAAATGTTTTTCTGTTCAATCATAAAGGCAAAAATTCTATCTTCATTGCAAAGTTATTTTCCAGTAAATGTTATGCAACAATATTGTAACAAATTCACCTCAAACTGGTACTTTAAGTTTCTTCATCAAATAAAAATATTTGCTAAATTGAAAAAGTCCAGATAAAATTACAAGACCAATGAAGTCTTATCCAAACATGACTTTCAACATATCCAAAATTCAGCTTTTTGCCAATATTGCTGTTTAATGATATGGCAACTGACTGTATCAAGAGAAAATTATGATTGCACCAGGACTAGCACGAAGGATTTTCAGTGCAGGGGGAGATCCCCCGTTCACATTATTTTAGAAGGGGATTTTCCAGCAATCAGGGGGATTTCCTTGCTTACAGAACTATTTATAACAATTACTAATTTGCAAAATATGGCAAACTACCCAAATAAAATTAAGCTTAAATAAGTTCATCAATGAACAATAAATATTTAGAACTATAACCTAATTAATCAACATAAAGTTCTACCTGATAGTGAAGAAAGTACTAAAATTATTTTTATCATTAAATATTATCAGAAGCTTTAATAAAACTGAAATTGAGTTAAGTACTTAAGTTGCAACTTCCGAAAAAGTATAACTTACAGATGCAGCCAGCTATAATGTGGTCTTCACATAGTAATAAATCTTTTTATTTTAGTTTCAAGACAAATGTTATAAACACTGAAAAAACGTCTTTGAAATTTAAAGAAAATTGTCTTAATTTTGCAATATAGGCCTACTTCGCGAGTTCGTAAGAATTATAGACGTTAATATACTTGCTTTAACCACATTTTCAATATCCTTTCCAGCGATGTAAAGATCGCATTGCTGCGACTATCACTTACAAAATTACGGAACAAAATGTGTAAGGGGGATTTTCCCCTTAGCTTTCATTTTAATGGGGGATTTTTTGACTTTCTGCGGGATTCCCACAATCCCACGCATTAACGCGAGCCCTGGATTGCACCATATTTAACGTTATATAGAAATATAATTATATTGCCTGCAACTACTGAGATAATTTTCAAACTAAGCAATCAATGGGTAAACATGACTTACATTCCTGTATAGCTTGGATGAAGTTGAGTTTCTCCTCATTCTTCACAAATTTCTCTTCTTCAGTTAATTTAGACCTTGTAGAATCCATCTTGAAATATCAAATGCTGAAAGAGAGTTTTAAATAAAGATTTAAAAGCTGCACAAAGCACAGTTAGGCCTATAATTATAAATATATATACACTGAGGAAATCATTGCTTATTTAAATAAATATCATCTGTAAATGCCTAAATGGATAGGCTACTGTGTGACATAATGATATTTGGAGTAGAGGTGGGCGCGTGAGTAACGCTCAAGCGTGTGACGTCATCGAAGAACTAACATAGCGATTTATGAAGATAGAGATCTGGTAATTTAGCATGTTGAACTTCAATTCGATATAAAACACTCCTGAAAATTTCAGAACGCTAAGTAGCCTATACGCCAAACCTTTTTTTTACTTTAAGTAGCCTATCTTAGTTTTTGCACAGCGATTTTTTGAAAATGACGTTTTCCCTATCCTTTAACACATTCGAGGTGAAACCTTTTTCTCCGCCTGTGTTATAAGATAGGAAAAACGTCATTTTCAATAAATCGCTGTACAAAAACTAAGACACTTAGCGATCTGAAATTTTCAGAAGTGTTTTTATATCGGATTGAAGTTTAACATACTGAAATT
>JAQIWE010002705.1:0-12786 GCA_034698565.1 Campodea plusiochaeta | reverse complement strand
CCTATCCGAGAATGGAGATTGACCTATCCGAGGATGGAGATTGACCTATCCGAGGATGGAGATTGACCTATCCGATCGACCCGGGTTTATAGTAAAGTAAACCCATATTAAATATTAGTTTTATTTTATAGCCCTTGCTCATACATCAAATTCAAACTACTCATCATGCAACTTAATTAAAATCACTGTATTAACATATATACGTATTAACATATAGGCCTACATTAACATATGTATTAACATTAACATATGCATAGTATTAACATATGAATTAACATGTATTACCCTATACCTAGGAGGTTTTTTACATCTCCTGAATTTTCTGACCCCTGAAACGAAACGAAAACCATGCGGCGAACCTCAGCTGGGTAGGATTGAACATTTTACCAAGTTTCATCGAGATCGATGCAAAAATGAACGATTGTATAGCGAACAAATATACAAACTTTCACTTTTATTATATAGATTATGGCATGAGTTTTTTATCATTATTATTTATATCATGCTTTTACATGAGAGATGATCTCTGTACACATAACAAATAACCTAAATTGTGCAATAAATAACTTATCACGAAAAATAAAAACGAATAGTCATCGAAATTATTTTTAATCTATATAAAGTTACTATAGGATTATAAATACTGTACCTTAATGATCGATTACATGAACTCATTTCGATTTGTAACCGACTCCGAAATGTTTCGAATTTCATTCATTAAAACTTTTCAGACTTTACAGTAATCCCTCGCTAGGGGGTAACTATCATGATTATACAAGACTCGTATTATTGGTATACGTTAAAAAGTTTCCTGAACGAATATAACAATAATTGAATCTTCTCTTTCTAAAATTGGAATGTTTGAATAAGAGGAAGCTGTGACCTTTTGACCTTGGAGACGGGTCAGTAGACTGTACAATTGACTTTGCGGGTTTGTAACCAATGGTAACCACAATTTTATTAAATGGGAATAAAAAAGTTTACAAATAAAATGTTTGTTTGAGGTGTTATGCAATAACAGTCTGGTTTCATGCTCTATAATCCTGCAGTCATCTAAGATCAAAGATATCTGACACTAAATACAGTAAGTAATATGAAAACTAACTTCTTTTTTCTCGTTTGAAATCCTTAATTCACTTTATTCTCAGTTGATATAAATTATATTTACTGGTAATTAAAAAAAAAAAAATTATCTTTCAAAATGTAATCAAATATTGTTTTCTATTAAATTATGACTTGTGAACCTGGTTAAAATACCAATGTTACTAACAAATTTCAGTATCAATCATGTTCCCATTGCTGATATCGACAATGCTGTAGCAACTTCAATTTAAGCAGTAGCTTACGGTCTTAATTCTGGAAGTTAAGCAGTAGCTTAGGGTCTTAATTCTGAAATTTTCTGGTACTGTTTAAAGTAAAATATAGAGTAAATGACATAAAAGTTACTAATATCACTATACCCCGCCCACAGCATTTTGATTACAGACACCCAAAGCAAAAAAAAAACACAAAAAGTCTTCACCAATGTTCAAAAAACCCGAATATTATTCAAAACCCTACTGTCACAGCCAACTGATGTAATGAAACTTCTCATATATCCCTACCGTCCCATTGACTGAATCAATCATTGTCATATCTTATTGGTTTGGAAGGTTTCCAGCACTAATACTACTAGTGGAATCTGGTGGCAACAGACAGCATTAATAACAGTTCTGGTGGGAAAGACCGCAGTATAGAGAGGATGTTACTGAGGAAATTAGATTTGGGGGGTTTAGGGGTTGGTTTGAGGTGTGATATTTGAATCTGAAGGTTTGGTATGGTCTAATGTTTTAGAATTTTTTGCTATTGAAGTGGCTGATTATGTTAATTTCGTTTTATTAATGGCATAATTTTCTCTTTCAATGGATTGACTAAAGATACCTTGACTCTTTCCATAAAGTAGGGAAAAGTAAAGATTTTATTTCAATTCCTACTATGTCACAACAGTTTCTCCTTAAACAACTGACAAAATAATTTATTACAGGTTTCAAATTACAAAAGTATTTTCATAGCTGAAATGTAATTAGTGCTGGTCGTTTCTTCGTAATTTATTCAGATGCATAATGTACTAATCAAAGTAATTTTCTACCTTTACATGTAACACAATTATATTAGCACAGAAGCATTGAATTAAACTTGGTGTTAATTCAATGTCAATACGATAAGAATTTCTACCATTGTCCATAAGACACACAAAACTTTGAAACTCTTGTAGTGTGTTTAACGAGGCATGAATCCACCACAACCATCTCAAGCTAATCAGTTATGCTGACTCCCTCTATTTCCCGTTTTAGCTGAATCACTTCATAATATTGAAGTATCTCGCTTAAAACAATTAATCTGTTTTTACAGTTCGGAGTGGCTTTCAAAAGCATGTAAGCATTTGTTTTGTTTCAATAACAACATGAACAAACCATACCAATATATTAGAACAATGATGACAATTCAACAATCCTCATATGATAATTTAACAATAAGTTGAATACTTAAATGAACAAGTAACAGAAAAATGTATCCCAGTAACGGCGATTTATGTTTTTTTTTTTTTTTTTAAATTGCGTAATCTGTCATTCAAACAAGATCACCCAATAACAGCGACATATCTTTTTTCCTATTGTAGCACAAATATTACGTCGCGTCAATCAAAAAGTTGAACATATCTCTATTTTCCAAACAACTTTTATGTCAGCACTTATGTAAAACACATATCATACTGTATTCCCTTTGATATTTTTATACCTTTTGTCAACGGATTTGAAATATTGTATGCCCTCTATAAAAATCCTTTTAAAAAATTATTGCCTCCATTTTTGGAAGAGCACAATCAGGATTTTTATGTCGCAAATGTTCAGTTGTTTATATGCCGACTTTTAAAACTGTGATGTTTTATGCATTATATAATAGTGTACGTATAGATGCTTTAGATTAAAAATCGTGTTTTTTGTTATACTTGGTAATTAGAACTTTAGAAGAGTCATTAAAGCGAAACGACATTTTATATTTTTGTTTTGAACAGCAGATAAAATGAATTTTGAAATATTTATTAAAAGTTTTAATTCGCTGTGATATTTTTACTTCTGTGAACATAAACCTCGGAATAGGCGGGGGGACGATCGCCCACCCTGTTTAAAATGTAAGTGGGCGACGCCCACACTAATATCTTGTACAATTATACAGGGCCGTACAGAAGTCATTTTATTGCTGGGTGTGAACCTAAATTTCTAACTAAAAAAAACACAATTTTATAACCAGAAAAGTATTTAGTTTATTATTATTATGAATGTGCTGGGCATGAAGTCTTGAAGCTATTTTGGTCTTGGTGGTGAACTTACTTACACGCAATAAAAATATTATCATTCTATGTTGGTTGCATATGTAATTATTGTTAGACTATACAATACCTATCGCACAGTACATAGCAACATCGAAATGGAGACTTTTAGAAATAACGTAAAATGAATGTGAATGATTATATTGCGAGGTCCGGGCGCGAATTTTGTTTTGCATACCTGTATCTCTAATAGGAGCATTTTATGCATCAGTTTCACGAATGCAAAATAATTAAATATACAGAAATCCTGCATCAAAATTTTCATTTCAAAAATTACTTCCATCATCACACACATCAGTAATTTTCATCATAATCGTAGATGTAAAGTGATTTCGTACATGATTCAGGGCATTTTTCATTCATTTACTTTTTTTAAAATAAAGAATAACATTAAATAAGAAATCTACCCATTTACAAATAAAACAGATCGTAAGTATTTTTCAATCGGACAGATAAATTAGAATTATTTATACATACTCTTCTCCTTCTGTATAGTTCTATTTTTCTAGTATAGTTGTAGTCGGAAATTAACATTATACTCAAATAAATAACAACTTATTATTTCAATGAAAACCCAGAAATAATTTGTTAACATTTTTAGAAATTGCCGAATATATGTTTCACAGGAATTTTTTTACGAATGTATACCTGAATTCGGATAATTTTCTACTTTTCGTCAGATACGTAGACATGAAAAAAATCACTGTTTTGACGAATACATTATTATTGAAAATCGGAAATAATAATATTCCAACTACATCAGTCGGAAAATTATATAGTTAGTATATACTTTCTGCACTTTTTACTATTTTTCCGAGTGTCGAATTTTCGACTGACCGATTTTTGATCATCAGTGTGTGTGGGGTGGGGGGCACCCCCTTCCCCATGAATACGGCCCCGTCATTATAGAAAAACACAAAATAATGCAGATAACGTAAAGGAAGCTAAGGATACATTAGAAAACAGGAGCCGAATTTCACGAAATATACTGTACGTAAAACTAGCCTAAAATAGTAAGTTTTTAACTGTTATTTTCAAAATATCCTTCGCAGCACGCACCAACCATGGTTGCGCTTCGCGAACGGTCTGTCCGATTTTCACCTCCCCAGAAATTTCAATCTGGATTTGTGCTGCCAGCTAACTACTGTAGTATAAAATTGACGAAAAAACCTCAGTCTCGCCCACCCTGTCCAAAAAGACTTTCGGAGTTCCTGTCTGTGAGCGCACATCGTGCAATTATTTTTTTGATAATTTTTGGCATTCATATTCTGAAAAATAAGATACTTAAAAACTGTGAAAATGATAAACCCTATCTGGGGTATGGTTTATACAGTAATCGTGTGTTGCGTACTACTGACAAATTTCAATTTTAATAATATATTATTAAGAATGAACATTTGGAACTAAATTTTACCTATGTGTAATAAATAGGACATGTTCTGTTACAATGACTAACTTTTCAAAACCACTAAATCTCATTAACAAATTAAATGCTAAAATAATAAATTGAATCCTTGAAGTGGTATTTGAAAAATGAAAACTATGCTACAAACTTTTTATTGCCATATCAGAACTTTATCTGTTAGTATTAACCTAATTCAAACTTTACGATAAATTTAATTACAATATTTTTAATCAGATAACTAGCACAAGTTTTAAGTAATTACAAATACTTTGAAACTCATAGTCTCAAGTGCGATTATGAATTAACAAATTTCTCTCCTCTATAAGTCGTTAGAGGTAATATTTTTGTTATCAGGTAATACTGAACGTATTTAATAATACTGCAAGATTATACCCAACTACTGTACCTGATATTTACATAATTAATATGTTTTACTTGACTTTTTCCGAACATAATTTTTCATGTCTTTAATTTGATACTAATGAACCAAAATGTAATATTCAGCGGCACAAAAGTTAGTATTTAATTTATAGAGATTTGGGTAAATCTTACAAGTTAATTTTAAATATCAAAGGTTATTATATTATACTGAATATTAGAGAACCATTATGGGTCGAAACCGCGGTCGTGCACTCTAGCTATCCTTACCACTCTTTCCTATAGGTGAAGGCAGTCCCACATTTGTGGGATCAAGGGTACTAAACCACCCGACTGTTGAATCCTATGGTCCTCTAATATTCATTATAATATAATAACTTTTGATATTTAAAATTAACTTGTAAGATTTGCCCAAATCTCTTTAAATTAAATAGTAAATAACTTTCAATGCTTCAAAATAATGTATAATAGCTAGTTATGTTTCTGATAACAATATTGTGCAAATTCTATAAAAGCGTCCTGTTTGGCATCGATTATATCCTTTGTGTTTTACTGTTTTCAATGCATGATATGACGACTTTGGTAATTGGCAGTAATATCTGCTGAAATCATCTTATTCTGTTTTATTAATTTTAAATTCTGTTCTTAATTATGCTGGTAATTTAATAACCTGTACAAAAAAAAAGTTCAAGTTATCTATATTATTTTGAATCGTTTCTCTGTCATGGAACTTATAGATTATTACTAGATTCTAGAAGTACAATATATTTTGACCCGGAAACACCGAGTGGTTTATTTTGTAAATGTCTCATGATATATGCACAAAGATCTAGTGACAACCTGACCAAAATGGCCCAGAGATTCATTATGTCCCTAAGGTTTGTGGGTTACTTTGGTTAATGGATCGTTTCGGTCAACGCTGGGCAACCTGTGACACAGTGGTCCAATGACCCGTTTTATTGCTGATGTTCTGCGCATATTAATAAAAATTTGCTGATAACTCAAACGCAAAAAAGTTATATTCAAAATCTTCTTTTTCAAACATCTTATAATTTATGTAGTAACTTTCCTTATTACGGAGTAATTGATTTAACTTGAGGCAATTTATAGAAAAATTCATGCATATTCTTATGTAACAAAGTAGAGTAGTAGACATTAAAACAACAAAAGTTCTACATTATTACTTTATGCTTATCAAATCTCATTTTCGTTGTTTGCAAGTTCTGATTCATTAATTGAAACAGTAGAATATGAAATGCTTTTTAGCCTTCTGGGTAAATAAGCAGTAATTGTTAGAAATGGATATGTGCTTTATACTCTGACTTCATGCCTAAAGCACTTCGTAATGGAAAGCGATTTTCAAGACTAAAACTTTGAGAACTAAGAATAATACAGAATTTTCGAACTTTAATGCATAAAATTTGAGGGAAGATTAAAACATAAATATGTTCTAAACTTTCCTCAAACTTCATGCATTGAAGTTTCAAAATTCTATAATTCTTAGTATTATTGCATTACAAAATAAATAAATTTCTTAATATTATTACATAACAAAATAAATAAATTTCTTAATATTATAACATAACAAAATAAAACTAACTGTGTGATTTACTGAGGCAAATTCGGGAGAAAATCACCATTGCGAATAAAATTATATATAAAAAAAGTTTTTAGAATGCTACGCAGTTATCATTTTGTATGCAAAGGCGTAGGCAGCAAAGAGTGTTTGATGTATATTGTGAGATTACTTTATAACTGTTAAAAAACTTCCTTCTTAATATTTTATTAACTTCTATAGCGATTGATTCAACAATAAAATACGAAGTGTTATTAATGGAGCTCGCTCGAAAATGAAAAGATGTTGCTCATCTGATCAATGTTTTCTTTGATTTCCTTTATTTTGTATCAACCGTTAGGAGCTAAACAATCGTAATATTAGCATTATAAATACTAAAGTTTCAAATTTAATTTATTATCATTATTAAGCCAACATCATCCGAATTGTTCATCAATTTTCAGATTATTTCATAATACAAATACCTTTCCAACACACATGTTTCTGCTTTCGTTTAAGAAATAAATCATACATCGAATTTCTTCGATAAATAATTCTGATACAGAAAATTCAATAAAGCAATATCTTAAATCTGAAATTGACATTTGAAATATGCTATTCATAAATATCCCACAACTTTTTTCATCAATTTTCTTCCAGATTATTCTAGAAAACTCATCATAATGAGGAAAATGAATTACGATATAAATTAAATGAGTAAAAATCCGATATTTCCAATTTGGGTATAAGCTTATATAGAAGAGCATCAGGTATCTCATATATTATCCTAACCCTCATTAAAAACGTTTTTTTTAATTGTTGAAGTATCGGGTAATCGACTAGAGCGTCATTAGGAAGTTTCGTTTCGATCTGTGAAAAAATCGAGTTTTAATTATAAAGTATAATTATGAAAGTTTGAAGGTTTTAGACGTTTTAGACTAGATGTACAGTTCAATGAACGAGATTTTACATGAAATAAAAGCTGCCTTAACGTTTTCTTTATAATGTTCATTCAACCGACCAGGTATGGTTTTCAAAAAACCATAATCGGGGCCACTGTAAATAATATATAATAACTATAAATAACTAGTTATAATAAATAAGTAATTAATATAATAATTTTAACTAACATAGAAATTTAATTTGTATTTTTAGTTTATTTCTGATATTTTATTAGAGAATGTTACATTCTTATTGTTTTAAATTTATTGTAGTGCATATTAATTTTCTTAAAATTTATTTCCCTGTTATTTGTTATTTATAGTA
Organism: Campodea plusiochaeta; assembly: GCA_034698565.1. NCBI lineage: Eukaryota > Metazoa > Arthropoda > Diplura > Rhabdura > Campodeidae > Campodea > Campodea plusiochaeta. The sequence goes on along the minus strand of JAQIWE010002705.1, from coordinate 4,812 downwards.
GTCCCGATGATGTTTTTTATTTTAACCGAACCTGGTCGGTTGAATAAACATTATAAGAAGAACGTTAAGGCAGCTTTCATTTCATCATATAGAGTAAGTGTTCTTCTAGACAATATCCAGTACATTACAGTCAGATTTTATCATTTTGATAAGGGTATCTTTAGCCTTCAATATCTAAATAAAAGTAGAAATTGCTGAAATTTCGGATTTTAAAATGTTTTACAGCTTCATTGTTATTACACAAATACAGAGGCTACATTACTTACACGGTAGAGAATATTAGAATGAAATATATATAAAAAAAATAAAGTAACTTATTATTATAAGGTATTTTAACAATACAAACCAGAAGTGTCTTGTAAGAACATGATAATATCATGGCTATAAAAAAATCCTTGAGATTTAAATTTCCCAATCTAGAACAAAGCTAAGAATATAACGTATTGATGAACGCATTACCATTTGTCGATTCTGCAACTACGGAGCATTTTTTATAGTCCACAAAAATCCATTCTCAAAAATGGAAATTAAAACCACTACTAATTATTTATTAACCAACATTGACTTCCAATTTTACAAACCCATTTCGCTGCTCAAAACTCGCATTAACAAAAGTCCAATTCTTTCATTCAATATCCCTTTTACGAATATTCCACAGTATTAATATCCATTTCTTCCCCATAAGTTGGTACTTCAACTTGAATAGAAGATGTCACTCAAAGTTAAGAATTCATTTCGAATATTCAAAACAACTTCCGCTATACTTATTGATTATTCTTCAGCTGATGTAAAAGACACCACAATACCCAGCATTCAAATGTTTTGTATATATGCAATGCATTGTGGTGAGAAGAGAAGACGCACAGCAGGGTTGGCAGAATACAATAAATCTTTCTTGGTAAAGATGCCTTGAGATGGTAAATAATCTAAATATAATTTTGTAAAATGATTTCTGTAATCCGGGAAAGTTTTTGATCACTATTATATGGTTTTCTGGTACTTTTAAATATATTTTACAGTAGGGGCGAGATTTCAATTTATACATTAAGGTGGCAAAAAAGATGTCGAAGTGGTACCGAGGGGCGCAACAATGGCTGACGCCAGCGAAATTATAGTGAAGAGTCGCCATTTTTAGTCCCTTTCCATTGGCATTTTATAAAGTTTAGCCCACATTCCTTTTGTTTGCATTATTTTATAATCATTATTCTATTGTGCTCGTTTTATTGTCTCAGCATTGGAGGGGCAAATTTTATATTGTCTGAACATTGGATGGACGTGCCTAGATTTCGCCTATGTTTACATAGATTTCTCTTTGAAATTAAATTGTATTGTGTAATAATATTCAGATACAAAAGTAAGTATTACGTACGTAGTATACTTACACTATAGTATATTAACAACTCGATGGAAAACGGACAGAAAACAACTCAACTGCAGAAAACAATATTACATCTAATACATTATTTTTGAAGTATTGCGAGTAAATTACATTATTATAATTTAATTTAATTATAACATACATCCATATAACATACATCCATATATACATCCATATTTCGAAAAATATGTAACTTAAGTGAATTCTTTTTCAAATTTTGCTTGGCGTTTTTAATGATTTTGAAATCTGGAAATTCAGCAAAATCCATGATAATGGAAATTCTATATTTGACATTACCAAGAAAAAAAAAAGAAATCGGAACTTGAGAAGAATATCAAAATAACCTATAATGACTTTGCGCGTGTTGCCCCTTATTCGATCCTCCAACCACAAAGTCTTATTGCATAACAACCATATTAAATTCCAAATCTATCTCCCAAACCTTAATACTCCTTCTTCCTTTGTAATTCTCCATTCTCCTGTCAGATGTCACTGGTGCATTCTGATTGCTCAAATGAAAACAAGTTTTCCTTTCACTTCACGTTACTGCTTTGATTTCCCTTAAGTTGGTATCTTTGCTGTAGTGTATCCCACACGCCGCATTCCAATGTTGCCATTCTTTCAATTTACATTCCTTTTCTTTATTTTGTCTGTTTGTTTGATGTGGTTGTAGTTTGTGTCTCTTTGGAAATGAATGTTTTTTGGTGGAAATGAGATTGTTGATGTTGAATGTGGGAATGTATAGATTCAATTTCAGATTCCAAAGAAGGTTTTAGGTAGAGGAATTCTATTGCGTGTCAGTCAAATGTACAGTCAATCGCGTGTAGGATGTTCTTTCTTGAGCCCTATTGTTTGTTCCTATAAAATATGTAATATACGTATGTAAAATATGAAAATGTGTTATTTTACATAATTGAGACGACTTTACAGTTTTACGATTAATATCTGTTGCTATCCTAAGTTTCTGGGTCTTGGAAACTCCGGATTACACCGCAGAGATCGATCCAAGAATAACTTAATCGTCTAAAAAAAGAAAATTAATCACAGTGTTTGATAATTGATTGTCAATTATTAAAAGAATCGTTACTGTCTACAGTTTTCACACGGAAATACATATTAAGTGTATTAAAAAAACAATGCAAATGTAAGGGTAAGGAACAATAATAGTTGTCTTAGGTAAGTACAGTACATTCGTATTAAATGCTGCAGCTGACTTGTGTTAATTTGCTTTTGTGATGAAATAATGGATTAAGCTAACCGGATAAGGAAACTACGTCATCTCTATTCTCTTTCATGTTATCGTACAGTGCAGTAACACACAACTATTCATATATACGGAATGAAATTAATGTACTTTTGTTGAACATCAAAGTCCTGACCACTTCCTAAACCTCTGCTTTCAACTTGCGGCACACAACCTACAGTGCTACAGTTAGGAGCACTATAAAATTTAGGGAAATGTTCTATTTACTGTCTTTTTGTTCTATGCAGCTAGTACAAGAGAATATATTATGTGAAGTCAACTGGAGGTTATGTAATTTTGAGAACTGCTAAGCCGACGAAACCTAGAAAATGTATAGAGTTGTTTTATGAAATTAAAATAAAATTATAGTTCCTTAGTGTAGCTGAGGACAGTGTCGACTTTAGACTTCGAAGAAACCATATTCAAGGCATCCCAATTGTTGAGTACGGTAACAAAAACTATAATAATATTCATAGACATTGATCACTGCAACTCAAAGTAAGCTATGGAATCATCAAACTTTTGAATAATAGCCAATCCTCTGTTAAATGCTAGTTGTTTTTAAAGTGGTTTTTCATCAATGTCACACGAAAAAGTAAAAGAAAAATTTTGATTAAAGTTTTAGAACTGGGTGTACCAATTTACTCAGTTCCAACACTTTTATTGAAGTTAAAACTCATTATTGCAGTCCATTACATTTAAGGAATATCTTGAATTTATAAAAATGATATGGAAAGCATAAAAATTCTCTTCACGATTCACTTAAGTGGAATGGGGGGGGAGAGCACAACTTCTCAAATATACAGAAATCTTATAATAAAGATCATGGTGATATTCATTTATAATTTAAATATAATTTCAGAGTTAGAACATGTTTGCAGCTGAAATTATAGCTTAATGAGTGATCCAAAACACCCGATACCATAAACAACGCAATAACATACTGTTATTATTCACAGGTTCTTTGTCCAAGAAAAGACCATTGAGTTAAAAAATTGTAGGAAAATAAAATCGAAACCTTTCTCACAGAGCATTATTAAAGAAAACAGATATATTACGAAATTTTAATTATGATAGTCTCTAAATGTTTCTCTTATTTTAATAACTAAAATCCTGCCAGGAGATTTGCTGAAAACGATTTTATTTCTAGCATTGCATTAAACTTATTTTTGTCTTCTTTGAAATGGAATTACATCCACCAACGCGTGTTCTTATCAAATCATATTTTCCTTTCAAAGTCAACTATTTTTAGATTTATAATAGGAATAAGAAGAATCGAAGTTAATGTAAATATTAATTTCTTGGTGCAAGAAAAAATATGTGTTGCAAAATGATAAAAAAAAAATCTATCACAAAATTAATTATGTCATTTTATTACAACAGAATCATCAAATAATTATTATTTTGTCATAACACGTGATATGCGCAGAAGTTGTGATGAAATGACAATTTTTGTGTTTATCAAGACTTCATTAAAAGCTCTCTGTATCATTTAATTCGAAATGAAAATAATTATTGTGTGCACGATTGCACGCCTGCACAGACAAGATATTATACATGTACGTTATATGTTTCAATCTCAGGGTGCTCATTAGTGATCATGCAATATTCTAAAATATTATTAATAATAATTTCATTATTATGGTTTTGTATTACATAATTATCGCTACTGAGTTACATGTACGAAAACCATAGCGAATCAAAAATGAAAGGAGAACAAACTGGAAACTGACTGGCACCGTATCCTGAAAAACATAATGCTTATGCAACCTAGGCTCCTCTATTCAATAAAGAGTTGCCTATATACTCAGGGGTTCGATTCTCTCCTTTTCCACTTTTTCTAGCGTTCTGTATAGCAATTTCAGCAAAGTATATTGTGGAAGTTTATCGAGTAAAATTTCAGTGTTATACTGTTATTACGACTGTCCTTTTAGATCTAAAATCTGGTGTACCCCAGGATTCAGTTTGGTGTACCCCAGGGGTCAGTTTTGGGTCCACTATTATTCATCATTTATCTTAATGACTTATTAGATTCATTTTCCTTTGTCCATTGTTTAAGTTTTGCTGACGATTGTAAGTTGTATCATGCTGTGAAGTCTGATGAAGATTACCATAACTTTCAAAATGATCTTCATGTATTATATAATTGGTGCAAAGAGTGGCAGCTTCAGTTGAATATTTCCAAATGTAA
>JAQIWE010002704.1:0-12790 GCA_034698565.1 Campodea plusiochaeta | reverse complement strand
TCAAAGTGTAATAATAAACTCAAGCATTTGAAAAATAAAATCTATGTTCTAGATATCCACTTTTTCCGATTCCCCCTTCCAGCTATAACTTATAGAAACTAGTATTTTCTATTGTATGAATGAGAATGACTTTCAAAACTTTTTAAAAGTTTTTTTAGAGTTGTTAGTTGATTTTCTATATATAATTGCAATAAATAAAACGGACGGATTTTAGTCATGGGGGTATCTTAATTGTATCATTATTTTTTTTTAATTACGGTTTTAAAAAAATCTACTTTAAGTTGGCCACCCTTAAAATAACCTTGCCACCCAAGGAATTATTTACTGGTGACGTCACTGCTTAGATCTCAAATACTGCCCCATAAATAGGGAAATCAAAGTTAAAAATGTGCAAAGTACATGAGCATGGATGATGTGAAGTGATGGGTAATTGTAATCCAGTTATTTCTCAATAATAGGATATCTCACAGTTCCTATAATGATATAGTTTAATTATGTTGGTTCTTCTCATTATTATCTCACATGTTATAGATATTTGAAATATTTAATTCTAAAGAAAAAATAATGAAACAACCGAAAAAGGAATTTGAGCTGAAAACATTTTTGGCAACTTTTTTATAAGGTTTTGAGGGGAAGATTGTAGATCGGCTACTATTGTAGATGTCACAAATTATTATGAATGTGTTGATAGATGTAACTTCTGGGGATCACGAGAAATTGGCATTTAAAAATAGTGGCATTGTTTTTGGGTCACCCTGTATATCAAAATTGTGAACTGCAATAGGTAAAAAAAAAATCATTTCATTTATATAATATTGTTCTTCTATTCCTTCAGTCGTTCATAAATTATAAAATATTTTATAAAATTCGGTCAGCGTAATTATACAATGTAATTTAATTCTAAAAAAGCAACTTAAAGACTTTGTGACAAACAATATTTTTGATTAATGCACTTCAATAATGTCAGAAAACAATATAGGAAACTGACAGAATAATATTGAATAGCAGTATAGAACTCGAGATCTTGTGAACACCTTAATAGTTTTTTATATAACATTATTTATATCTATGTGAAATTCTCGTATTTGTTACTCTTATATTAATATATCCTCAGATAAGTAAGGACATCAAAAGATTTTTCTGTTTTAAATAAACTGACTAAAACAAGATCATATTCTTCTAGATGCAACAAACAAAATTTTTGCAGTTTTTTAATTACTATAAATCAGATTTCATCGCTGCAATATGTACAGGTTGAAATCAGTTACAATATTTTTCATTTATTTTGCACTTGAAAATTTTACACAGTGAAACACAATTGAAAATGATGTCTGGAATTGCAGACAGTATAAGTCGGTATTTCTTCGTCTGCTGTTTTTTTTTTTTCTCTTGATAACTTAATTTTCTTGAGTTATATTGTACGTGATGTCTGCTTCTCTGAAATGTAATGTTTTGTTGATATTGGCGAATAGGTCCACTTGATTGCTTTGCAAATTTCTTGCAACTGTGACTGTAATTTTGCAAGCAATTCTACCAGCAATTATTTTTAATGGCATGTTGGATATACTTTTAACTGAAGTACAAATATGGCATTACATTTAAACGGATAGTAACCACTATACTTACTAGAGAATTATAGTAGTTTCTACAAATTTCCTTGAAGAAGTAGTGATTAATGACATAATGACTATATTAACAGAAATAAGATTGTTTTCCTTATAGGATATAAATATATTTTCTTCTTATTTTTAAACAAATTTAACTGTAGTTAAATTGAAGAATTCCTTTCAGAATCAAATTCCTTTTGCAGTAACATAATGGTGATTGATTTTAGAATTTTAGAAAAGAATCAAACCTAATTTAATATTTAAAAGTGTGTGTCGGGTGCCTCGTATTCCTACACAGCTTATCGTTTCCATCGGGCATCGAGGACAATAGAAGCAATTGAAGTGAAAAGGGAGGAGTATGAAAAACTTGTGTAGGAAAATTATGCTCCCGTCTGATTCAAAGTACACGTTTGAGGCTATTTTTCTATCACTTATTTCCTAAAGCAATCTTTAGTAACAAATTTAAGTGTATGGAAAAGTGATTTTCAATTTGGCTACTTTATTTTCTTATATATCAACCACCTCTCTCCTTATTTTGCAAAAAAAGAAAAACTAAATCAAACCAGCTAAGGTTTAAAACGGTCGTTTAAACCCACAGGGGTGGGGTTTGATAAATGTTTCGTTCTGTTACAAAATTGACTAATTTCAGTCAGTAAATAGAGAACAAAAAACACCATTAAAAATAAGAATAATTTATGTCACTTTCTTCAGGAGTTTTATGAATTTTGTAATGCTAACAGCAGCTATTGCTTTTACTTTTAAACTAAAAACTTTGCTGCCAGGTATAAAAACTCTGCAGTAGATCTTGTTTTCATTTTATTAAAAGTCACCAACGAAATTAAGAGAAAATTGTTTGCATATAAAAAAAAAAAAGAAAAAAAAAACAATAAAGATAATTATACTCGTACATTAAAGATTTGTTCAACGTTTTATTCGTTATTTCAATTAAAAATTTGCCCATCAGGTTTAATTACAGTCACTTATGATTTTAAAAATTACATTCAAAAAGTATTTCAGTTCAAGTTACTACGTTAAAATTTCATTGTCTTAGAAATAAGAGGGACTGTAAACAGCACTGTGTAAAACCTTTCAGAAATTATTCATTTACTTGGAGTAAAATTTTAACTCTTATCAATCCTTATTAAAATCACCAGTATGCGTTTAAAAATAACTACATAACTGTACAGTCGTAAGGAGTGATTTACAAAAACAACCACAGTCCAAAAATGACATTTTTGAGATATTGATATCTCAAGCTCCATCGATTGGTATTAACCATTTTTACAAAAAACTTAGTCTTCAATGATGGATTAAAATAAGCATGTTAAATAAGCATGGTTTTAAAAATAACCTGCTTTATACAGTCTACACAATACAATATTAACCTTTGGCCAGGAACCAGGATTTCTGTTTCACAAAAACAACCAATGTTCAAATTGGAAAAGTGTTTTTGACTCTCCTGAAAACGTGTTTGAACTGTATGGATGTTTTGTAAATAAAGTCTTTTTATATCATCCAGTATTTTTTTAAATTGTATATTTTTTTATTTTTGTGCTACGAACTACAACATCCTTTTCCCTTGCTGGGTTACCACTATAATGAAACAAATTCCTTAATTTTTTGGTTCCATCACCGATCATAGTACTCCCAGTGCACCTCTCGCTAATAGTTCTTACAACCACAAAAGACAAAGTCAATAATTAGTTTGATAAAACCTTTACCAATTCAAAAATCAATTTCTCGATTCTCGATCTACTTCGTGCATAAAGAAGAGCTACTGTTGATAATCCCATGAACATACTTCAAAAAGCACCTTTAATCAAAGAACCAAACAAAAGAATCAAATAAAACTCTCTTTAGTTCCCTTCTCAATTAATCATTCTTTTAACAACTGTGAATTAATCAAAGTGTAAGTAGACAAGAGGGTGTTTGGTAATTAATGTTCCTCATGCTTAAGTTTAGAGGAATCGAAGTCTTGCTGAGAGTGGAATAAAAGGTTCATAATGAAAGCTGACGATGCGGATTTGCTGAGAAGAAACAAGAGGCGTAGAAAATTGGTGGAGAGAAGCTAATTTTACAGCAATGGTTCTTCAGTGCTCCAGAAGTACTTCAAATATTTTTATTGTATCTCAGCCCTAACTTAGATGCCCAGAAAGATTGAGAATTGAAATTTTACAAATGAGAGGTAAATAATTATGAGTTCATAAAACTGAACTTTAAAAAATAGTTATACTGTTACTCCAAATAAATCATGGAACTTTCAAAAATTGTAGTATGGAGGAAATTTTAAACAAATATTACGATTTTCATCGACAGAATAACATTCCATTCAATCTGCAATTTATTTATTCCTGATAATAGTAACACTTTCAATTTTTGAAAGAGCTCGATCAAGATATGATATTGAATCTCATATTGAGATTTGATCATTTTCAGACTTCAAACTCTTTATGCCAACAGAAACTCTATAGAGATCGCGTGATACAATAAAAGAATCGGACTGTCAATGTCGAGGTACACTATTGGTACACAGCTGGTCAAATCTGTGGTCCCATCCGAATCACTTGTTCACTTATTTTTGACATCCACTTATTTTACATCTAGAATTTCTGCTGGACTTCATTATTACCTCATGTACAATTTTACATTTCACTTCTCAAAAATTAGAATGCTGATAATTACGTACTCGGTTGCTCAGATATTATATTTTATAAAATAGCAATTTACTCACAATACTTCAATATAATGTATTAATAGACGCATGTTTATAAATAAAATGAATTGTAATAAAATAATGGAATCGGATTTGTTTGAATTGTTTCATGATATACAAAAATACTGCATAATAATTATAATTGTTTTGATTAAATGAATACAAATAACTTCATTCCAAATTTAATTAGGTCGTTAGTAATCCGATTGAAACACCAATTAAAACGTGATGTTTATGACTCCGTTTTTGTTTTAATGCATTTTTAGTCTTTCAGCAGAACCCAATAATATTATTATCCCTTCAGGGTTTGTTTAAGAGGAAGATCGAACACACCATACTATCATTTGAAGTAATAACAAAGTCATCAGATGTACCTCAGAAACGTTTGACTAAATATATTTTTATTATCCGATAATATATATTTATCATGTTGATTGGTTTTGCTCTTAATTTATTGAATTTATCCTGGGGATATCTGTTAGTGGGCTACTGTACAGGATTACAAAACGATGTGTTAGATAGATAAATAAATCAACTTTTTTGATAAAATGATATTTCGATATACAGTGGAAAATTGAAATTAATTTACTCGATATATCTCTTGCGTCTTTCAAGTAAAAACAAAGTAAAGAATTGTGACAGCAACTCATCACAACGAATTATTTTTTGGGGGATATATTATATTTTTTTAATGATGCTGGAAGCAAAATATTGGCAATGTAAGTCTTTTGTTCTTTATTGAGTATCAAAAAACTTGAGGAAAAGCAACCAGATGAGAAATTCGGTTCACATGAGCTAATAAATATTTCTTCGCTGTCAACGGGAACATAATTCGTATTATACTGTAGGATTGTATTAAGTAATATAAAAAAAAATTCTGCATTATTATACTTAAGCCAAAAATGTTTAACAAGGGAATAATCATGCTGGTTAGTTTCTGTAAAACGTTTTGGAGTCTCCCCTCTATCGAGAGAGTTGGCAAAGGAAAACAAGCAACCCTTTCTGAAAAAAGGTGAGGGTTTCTTCTTGTGTAATGGAAACTGATGATCATTCTGTTCCTAAGTCCCATGCCCTCCAACTAGCCCCATTTCCTTCGCCTCTGTTAAATCCAATTGTCTCGCCACTTGCTTGAACAACAGCACAAAAGAAGATGATTTTCGAAGGCTACCCAAAAGCAGACAAAGAGGATCACAAATCAAGCGTGCCTTTCAAAAGAAAAGAATCACTATTAGGAGCTGTCCTACACTTCAACACCAAAAGAAGGACTAACAATTTACACTACAAAGGTACAACAGTGAATAAACCAGAAGGATTTAAAAAGGGAGTACATGGAGGTGCTGGGCGGGAAGAGGAACGTGGCGTAGTTTCGCGGCAAATGGGGGATGTACATTTACAGGATGACACTAAAAAGGGTTGCTGCTGGAATTTATGAATGTGTCGTTTTGAAAAGAGCTGCAGGAACAAAAGTATCGTTTTGCTGGTCTTTCTGGTAGTTGGTAATATTCTGTATATAAGCCTGTGAAAGAAAGTTCAATAATAAATTATACTGGTTGAAGAACAAGATATGAAAATTCAGATTCCAATATAGAATGTTTAACTTTGCTGAGTAGGAAAGATGGTCTATCAGAAATGTCAGATAGAATAGTAAGTTTTCCTTCACAGGCAAATATCATAATATTACACTAATAGACCTATACTAACTGACATTCGAGCTTTTAATTGTCTTGGTGCAGTAGTAACAGTACCCTCTGGGAACTATGTCGTATGGAATAATTTTGCCTCATATTTACTTAAGAGTATAAATATTAAAAATAGAATAAAATAATGAGTAATTTGTTTGTTCCTTTAATTTGTGCAGTAGTGCAAACGAGTAGCATTTTTTTCTTATACATTTAGATTCAAGTAGTTACAATTTACAGCAATTAAGAGAAATATAAATTAAATACTGATTTTTAATTCAATAATTTATGTTTTTATACTAATTTTAGTGATGAAATTTAAAATGTAAAGTTCGGCAAGTTCTTCTTGAACGTGATTCGGTGATTTTGGCAAAATACATCAGTCCTTCCAAAATATTGAAACTTTACGGAAGACTGTTGTTGCAATTGATTTGACTTTTCCTCCAAAGGAACTTTATTTATGCCAAAAACTTGCAATTAAATTTCATTCGCTCTAATCAAAGGGGCAGTAACAGGTTTTTCAGTTCTATTATAATTAATTTTCCACTTTATTGCTTGTTTACCGTAGCAGGTATTCTACCTTTAAATCAGTTGTTAGAAAAGGTTTCATGATCATTCATATTCATTTATATTAATTCATCATTTACAACAGGTTAAACCCCTTTAAAACGGAAATGTAAAAATATAACACTAAACTGGAATAATTAAACTAACATAATATGAAAGCAATTGCATTAAAAATTAACATAAAAATTAAAATAATAATAATAAAATATAAAATACATACTAGAACTACAATAAAAATATAAAATAATGATGGAAGTGGCGGAATCAGCTGGATTGATCAAGGGTTCTTTTGGACTTGTTCATGAACATTGAGAAAGTGTAGAATCGTTAATGTCGATTAGAGAATCGTGTGAAGTTACTAAATTGTAAGAGCATATAATTGTATACTTCTGACAGGGACCAAAAATTTAGAGAAATTATTTTTCAATTTAGTGATATGAAATAAGTCGTAAGTTTATTTACAATCTTAATTTCACTTATTTCCATTTCCAAAAAGTTTACATGTTTGGGAAATATTTGTTTTTAGATTGATCATCGGAAATCGGATTGAACTGCTGTTTAGACAAAACTTCTACACATTTACAGTGGAAATTATATCTAATATGTGAGATATTCCCTATTGCACAGGTATTGAAATGGGATAACACTACTCATACAGTATATTGTGTGACAAAAACTCACTCGTTTAAAATATACAATAAACTCGCTAAAACCACAAAAAATTGGAAAGCCTTGATTATAAATTCCGGAAATACGTAGTAATTAAATAGAGTTAAGTTTTACTGTGTGATTCTGATTTAGGCACACTATTAAAACTGAAATATCGACTTCGCTTTAGTATTATTATTATATTATAATATCTTTAACCATTTTTATATATAATATAAATACATAATTATATATGATTGGAAAATACTATGAATACCAAGATTCTTGCCACACCAATTTAATTATTATACTTTTGGAAAAAAATATATAAACATGAATGAACCCTTTCGTGCATCTGTTTTGTTAAATGTACGGTATACGAAGTTACAGTGAAATGTCATTTCGATTCTTCTGGTAGAGCAAGTATTTATTTGAGGTATCGTGCAGCTGTCAAGACCTTACATTGCACTAACTTTACACCTTCAGCATACAAACAACAACACACACGCAATACTTATGTACTATTCCATTACCAAACAGCTCGCCACACGTATCCATTTACTAACGTGTGCTTGGATTGGAGAATATTGGTATTCGAAAAAAAGAAGTTCAATATATTATTCAATTGGTTAAAACAAAACTAAGTTAGGTAGCCTAATTAATACATGACATAGAAGCACTGCAAGTTATTTACTATTTAATTTCTAAAAAATTTAGACAAATTTCACAATAGACTTGCCTATATAAATTTCTTTGGAATTATATATTAATTTTAGGTATTTTTGGCTATATTTCTTCTATGTTGCACATACCACCTTTTTAATGTAACTCAGCTTAAAATAAGTTGGTATTTGATTGGCTCAATATAATAATTATTATGAGAGTATAATACTGTGATGTCAATAGTTTTACATAGTTAGTTTTGTTTTGTTTTGTTTTGTTTGAGACTATAGTGTTACCTTAATTGTTTTTGTTGTACAGAACTGTATAAGAAGAATAAGTAACTAATTTTATATTTAAATGTTCACTGGAGAAGTTGGTTTATAAATTTATATAATGTATGCAGAAATTAATTTAAGTTGAATATATAAGTGGAAGTTTTATGAATTTCTCTACTAACATCGGCATCTTCAAAGAGAGTTTTTAATATTAGGATAGTATACGGAATTTCTTTATTAAAATATTACGTGATGCAAATACGATCCACGATTTAATATTTACATAGCTTTATACTGTCTCCTTAATATTGTTTAAAAGGATTTTTAATCAGTCTTAAAAACTCAGAAATATGATTCTACATGGAACCAAATTTCCACTGATGACTCTTTATTTGTTTATAGTCAGTTCTTATAATAGCATATATCCCTCACAGCCGGTGCAGTGTGCATTACAGCAACTGTGCAATCTGAAAAAAGTGTTATAAGTGACCGTTGAGTATATCATGTTCTTGCTGTTATAGTATAATCAAGTCACGTACTGATTTTCTTGTTTTAAAAGTTGGCACCCTTATTTGTGACAAACGTTACTTACGCACTAGTGAGTATATCAAATCAAACAGATTAATGAGTACCTTATCTTGTTTTTGATGGCTACCAGTTTTTACTTTTTATCCTGATGTGTAGTGATTTACCTTATTAGCCAATCAGCCTCTGTACTTCAATATCATTATTTGCTTTTGTTTATTTTTTTGTTAATTTGGAATAATTTTCAACCTTGAAGTGATGCCTTGGATAGAAATTATGCTTAATACTGCTCAATAGAAGTGGTGCCTCTGGCATGCATAGATTCAATATAAAATCAGCTTTAGAGTGCATTGTATAGGTGAATTTGTAATCGAATTTAAAATAATATCAAAGTATATATCGAAAATGAAAATATTCAAACTGCGTACCGTAAAACTATTTTCGTTTTTGGCTGTTCAGAAAATTAAGGAAAACAAAGTAAGAAAATCTCATTATAGTGGCTGGTGGTGTTATTTCTTATAATGCCATAAAAATCAGGAAATACTGTATTGCTGCACTATTAAATCAACATTTTCTTTTCCAACAATCTCTTCCAACAGACTCGAAAATTTCTTTTTTTAAATAAAAAAAATTATGAAAGAAAATAATAAAAATCATTTAATTTTTATAATTAATTCTTTCAAATTAACAACAATAATTGTATATAAATAAATCTACCTAAAGCAATTTAAAAACCATCACTTGCTATTATAAATGTATTTCGAATGAATTCCAGACTTCCATCAGACGAAATTTTAAATATATTCCATTAATCATTCATTTTTAATAATTGCCCTTTTTGATTAATAATTGGCAATGCTGCAGATGATATGCATAAATTACCAACAGTGCTATACAGTATGCATTGTTTACGGTATCTCATAAAAAAAACAGACAATAGAACCTGCTAATTTTTCATCGAACGGTAATTCTTTATTTCCATTTTTTTTATCTACAATCGGATTCATACAATTAAATGTCGGCAGGTGAATATACTCAAGGTTTATGGTTATCAAAATTATTTTTTGTTTGCTACTTCACCTTGCAATTTAAGATTTCAGCAATTGTTTGTTTATTTGTTTAGATATAGAACGTGCCAGAAAAATCAAGAGAAAAACACTCGAATAATTATCTAGAAAGGAATAAAACATTTAGGTTTTATGAATAATTAAAAGAAACGTGATCTGTTGATTTGCATAACCATTACAGCATTAATTACCAGAGGTTTTCACAATGGTGTAAAAAGTGTGTTTGCATAAACTTGAATGTTTGCGTACAATTATGATTATTGTCTGAGAGGAATTTTAACGAGTACAAATGCAGGGATATAAATCAGGTTTTCCAAGAAACGGCTATTGGAACAGTAGATAAGAACAATGGGTTACATGGCAATTTAAATAATTGTTGAATGGATTACAATTGGTTCAGATAGTTTGCATAAATTATCAACCATAATCTTTATTAATCACTGAAATTATTATATTTACACCACTTCAATTGAAAATCACACTGTAATAACTGTTATGTATAGTCGTGATAATTTGGCCGTAAGTTACTTTGTCGAATAAAGTTAGAGAAATTGTCATAAATTGACATTCTGCAGAACAGCAGCTTTCAGTTTCCAGTTTCAGTCATGAAAAGAGTTAACACAATTTTCTATTTTATCTCAAGAAGACAGATCGAAAACAACACCTACCATTCTCTTCCACGAACACTTCTCGTTCTCATCAGGTCTCGGGAAATGAGACGAGAAAGAGATATTTCTCGTCTCGGTTGAAACAATGCTGGAGACAAAGTGCTGTGAAGGGATCCGTATAATTGTCAAATGCGGAATATTATATTGAACATTAAGTAATCACAGAACGTTTGTGACATTATTATAATTATAATATTAATTAAAACAAGTGGAAACTCTTACAAACTGCGGTCGTACATCGCTGTAGTAAATATGATTGGTATAACCTTTATTGTTCTTCCTTCAATATTATAATACGATATCGAAAATATTTGCCTAATAGCCATAACAAAATCGATAACACTGCAGTCATATCCATATATGGTCAAAAATGAACAGTTCTCGTTTTACAATAACCATTAACTCATTTACCCCTCACAATATTATACCAGTTCCAATATTTACAAAACTAATAATCATTTCCCTTCGCAAACAAAGCCATAAATTCCAACAAAAAAAATAATAATAACACATAAAAACAATCAAATTATCAAATGATCTGAATACTACAAAAAGTGTAATGAATATCTGTATGATCACCCCATGTAGGGTAGTATTCTTCCTTATTTCCTTAACACACTGGTTTTTCAACTTCTTTATCGGTTCTATAGTATTATAATACTAACCAACTAATAGTAACTATAAGTGAGGGACATTGGCGAGGTGCATAGAGAGACAGGTGAAGTGAGGCAGGTGCGGATTTCCCAAGGATCTCTCCAATACGGCACGAGCCATCATGGACTACTTGTGGTGGATGATATAGGAAGATGGAAAGAAGTTGAAAGGGAAAGGAGGATTATTTATAACGGGATTTATAGGAAGTAAATTCAGTTACTTAAATGGAATTAACAAAACAAAAAAATGGTGCGCTGAATGACCTTTATTTCAGCAGTATGTTGTTTGTTCATATCATATGACTACTTCGACAACAATGTGTCATCCTCAGACAAATGGAATTTAACTTATAACATTTGATTCCATCCAACATAATATCAGTTGTGATTTTTGTGAATTTTTAAATTCCATTTGTCTGAGGATGACAGATTGATATCGACTCGAAACTACTCATATGAAGAAACAACATACTGCTGGAATAAAGATCATTCAAAGCACCATTTTTATGTTTTGCTTATTCCATTTATTGAACATCCAGCATATTAACATGAAAGTGTCTGTATTCAGTTACTTGATAAATAATACAGTAATACTGTACGTAATTACTATATCATATGGCCCGCGGGAGCGGGCCATATAGTATGCTTTGCTCAGAAATTAACACAGGAAAAAATGAGATATGCAAATCGTCGTAACTCCTAGCCCATATAATGGAATTAATTTCCAAATCTGTTTTTACATGAAGACTGGTTGTATGTTTCAGTGTGCCAAATCACAAATTTAAAAATCAAGTACATTTGTAGAAAAAGTCATTTCTATTTCCGTAAAATTCATTTCGTTCTTGTTGTTGTTGTTATTCTTGGGGCGACCTCCGAAAACTCCCTCAATTTTAAAGATTTTCAAATGAAATTTGGCACAAATATACCTTAACACAATTGATTAAGATTATTTTTTTTTGTTTTTCAAATTTTAATACATTTTTTTATTATTATTTTCAATTTTTATATGATAATGCATAATACTTTGCTGAAAAAGTGCAAAGTTTTGAAAGATAAAGATGCAGTTGCGACCAAAGATAAAGATGCAGTTGCGACCAAAGCTACAGTATTATGTTTTCCTTAAATTAAACATTTTACTTGTTGATAGATGTGTTAATTGATATAAATATTTCTCTACATTTTATATCATATTGTTAATGTCCATAAAGAGCTTTATTTTAGATGCAGTAACTATAATGTACAATATAACGTTATTGATCATTTAACTTTGGTGGTGTTTTTATTATTTAAGTTTGTGTCTTTTACATATCCGCAATATAACATATTTATCAACTTTTTAATAATAATTACAAAAATGATACCAGTTGTTTTGTTTTAACTGCTCATAATTGCATAAAATCAGCTATTAAAATTTCAGATAAAGTAGATATTCTTTACAAATATTTTTGATTAATAGTAGGCCTGCAAAAATTCAAACACTCCATCCTTAATGATAGTTATAATTAAGATTTAAAGCTGTCATAAATTGCTGTAAACTTAATTGAAGTGAGGCATTACGTGAAGTGTTTGAAGGGAATTAAATTTCTCCGTCTCACAGTACTGTATTTAATAGAGAATTTCACTCATGATTATATTTCCCTTTTTTTAAGATCTCGACCAATCCGTGATTTTTATCTTCATTTCAATAGCCAATCAGATTCGTATTAAGCGAATATACAGCACCAT
>JAQIWE010002703.1:0-12793 GCA_034698565.1 Campodea plusiochaeta | reverse complement strand
GGATATTATAATTAAAAAGAGTCTAACAAATTATAATTTTCTTAAATATGAAAGAAATGAGATGACGGAAATCTTATCAAACAATTACATCAGAGAAAAATAATTTTAGCTTTTTGGAATGCCTAATTATTTTACATTGAGTGTTTAAATTACACGCTTAACAAAAAGTTATTGATTCACAGTTCCTCAAAATCCCATGCTAACTAACCTTGTGCAATAGTATTATGTCCTTGTACAGTTCTTGTAATAGATGCAGCTGTAGTAACTGCTGGGGGTGGTTGGGATCTCGCTCGCAGTACACCTGAATGTAATGCTGAACCTAAATATCCAAACTCTGATTTATACTCTTCAAAATTATCTGGTGGGTTACGACTGGCTTTCAAGTATGGTGGAAGAACTTTCTAAAAGAGATATTGTAATCAGAAGATTAAGATCAGAAGAGAGATGGCAAATAAAATTGCTGCAACATTTATAAATTTATTCCCGGCAAGTTTCGAGGCAAATGTCTCATCCTCAGAACTTAATTATTGCATTAAAACAAAAACACATCTATACAATATGAGGTAAAAAAGCAAATTAAGATTGTTTATCGGGATGAAAAAAACTGATGAAATTACTAGATTATCTCTGACAACAGAATCTGTAATTTGTGTGTCAGAGTAATCTGTAAACAGTCAAGGCAATTTTGTTAAAAATAACAAGCAAAATAATTCAAAGAAAGTTAATAATGATTTTTTTGTTATTCAAGCATCCTTTGGAGTGTATAATACAAACACACTCAAAATAATTGAAATAAGCCTAATAATGAAATTCGTAATAATTTTTCTATAGAAAAAAAATGAATAGTATTGAAACTCACAAAGTAGTACTGTAATTTCGTCAAATAATTATGCTGGTTCTCAATTTTTAAATTACCAAATAGGCAAATATAATTACAACAAAAATAAAACTCATTTAAAATTGCACAAAATGTCAGTACCAGTATATTTAAATATTTGAGCAGCTGAAAGAAACTATAGTCACATAATAACTTTTAAGTAATATGATTGTTATCATAAAAACCATGGGTGGAAAATGTTCCGTTTTTTCTCGGTAATGTGATTCTACCAAAAATTTCGTTCCCGATGATAATTTATCGATTTTTCAATTTCTTCCCGATCGTCAATGGTAAGGACATCCTATAACTAGTGCTTCCATCGGGTACCCGTTTTTTATTTCGGGTATTGGGTAGAACTTCCTGGAATTACTACCCGATATCAGCAAAAAATTACGTCGAAAACTTGGAAAATCCAAAAAATGTCGCCGAAAACGAGAAAAAACGACAAAATGTCGCCGAAAACGAAAAAAGGAAAGCAATATACGAAACATTTTCCAAGGTGTACGTATTTATAAATGATTGACGTATTTATAAATGATTGCCGTATTTATAAATGAATAAATAATTGCTGTATAATTTATAAATGATTGCCGGAAAAAAACTAATAAGCAAAAAAAAAAATTTTTAATTTTTTTCTTTACAATTTCGTTCCCGATGGCAGCGACCCTGTCCCGGTAATTATATTACCAGATTACTGCACATTTTCCACCCATGATAAAAACAAAATCTAGTATTAGTACTTATGAACTACAGTGCAAACTACACTTACAGATGCATGCTTACCTGTTATTCAAGAAGGTGCTGTACAACTATCAATTTTAATACATGCACAAATGTGTGGTGCATGTACTTCAGACATATCATAATCATTGCAAACACTTAGAAGAAATTTTACATGTTAGAGTATAAGCAACAGTGCTACATGCTGTTAAACTAAGGAAATTCAAGCTCAAACAATACTTTCCTATAATTTTTTGGTCACTTTGTGTCACATTATAGTGTAATTCCAATAATGTATACTTAGTGTAAATACAGTATCTGGATTCACATTATTTTTGAGTGTTTTCCAAATATTTTTCAACGAATTTTTGGAATTTACATTATCATTCACACAAAACATTATAATAAAAGAACTAATAACGATTTATTGTATTTCTTCCAAGTTTTAAAATCAGACTCAATCCACAAAGCCTGATTTCAATGTAAATGTCACATTTTGTGGACAATTCTTTATTTTAACACTGAAGCACAAAATTTTAACTCTAACTTGTTTGATGTAGGCTAGTTCAAAAATTGTTGGATTTATTCTACTGGAAACACATAATTTAAAATTGTCTAGTAGCAAGAAAACATATTTCCGACAAGCGCCATTTGTAGAAGTTATCAAGTAACTCTGCATACAATTGTTAAAGCAAAACTCAGTGTATAGTATGCTTAAAGGGACTGGACAGCGAAATAGATTTCCTTTAATTTTATTGTACTGATAGTATAAATTTTTCTATAATTTTTGGTATAAAAATTAAAATCCTACTGCTTTCCTT
This sequence comes from Campodea plusiochaeta, assembly GCA_034698565.1. Taxonomy (NCBI): domain Eukaryota; kingdom Metazoa; phylum Arthropoda; class Diplura; order Rhabdura; family Campodeidae; genus Campodea; species Campodea plusiochaeta. Next base: position 10,375 of record JAQIWE010002703.1, on the reverse strand, counting down.
TCATGAGATATGGCGATTTCACAAAAACAGCATGAGAGGAGTTACCTGTGAAGTGAATTTTTCGATGTCAGCGTCTAATAGCTTTGTAACAAATAAATAGCTTTTATTAAATAAATAAATTTATTTTAAGACTTTAAAAAAAAGAATGATCAAATTCCGACTTGTATGGTTCACAAGTTATAAGCTCTGAAAGATTTTGGGATAGAGGTTCACAGGTAACTCGGTGAGTTTCATTCTTTTTTCAAAAATCATCAAAAAATTCAATGGAAAATACTATTAACAGAACTCAAAAAGTAGAAAATTGGCTGTCCAGTCCCTTTAACATTCTAGGTAAATAGATCTTAACCACTAACTTTCAAACAAAAAAAACAATTTCTGTAATTCTTTCTAAATCTGTCCTTTAAATGTTCTGCCTTCTTTTTTGATTGTTTTGTTTATTTGTCTTACTTTCCTTTCTCAACATTATTTTTGAAAATGTTTGCAAGATAAAAGCAAATGAAACATCAAATAAGTTTTTTATTGTTTGAAAGTTATTGGTTAAGATCCATTTACCTAAAAATGTTAAGCATTCAAGAAGAACCACTGAATCTCCAGAAATCTGTACTCAGTGCCTTGAGCGTAACAGTAACATAACAGTCCAACCTATTCAAGAATAATCAACCAAAGCAAAAACAGTAAAACACACGTAAAGCATATAACAACTATTCTATAAGAAATAAAAAAAAGAAAGCAAGCATAGTCAAAATTTATTCCAGAAATTATCACATTGTTGACTTTCGTGCTGTAAAGCTTTCTGTAATTTGAGTTGACTTACAACAATAAGTTGTTTAATATGTCCAGCTGATATCTTATCTACATTTGTAGGTGAATTGTTTTCCATACAACTTTCAATTCGCTCAGCTAAACTCAGAACCATTGGCATTATAAACGTTTTTATCACTTCGGGACCAAGTTCAGCAAGACCTGAAACAAATTTCAAGAACTCCTTTTTTGACACTTTTTAGTTCTTATTTACATACTGAATACGAATAAAATCACTTAACTTGGTCAATAAATAACATTCTGTGTCTGGCAGTTAATAATAATAAATTTGTTAATAATACATGTAATAAATTGACAGCCCTGTAAATAAATCTAGAAGTATAGGCTTAAAATAAACATGGTCAAACATTAGATTTAAATTACATCACAGTAAGGAACTTATTTTTCTGCAATACGAGACATAAATACTGTAGCTGTAGAAATTAACAAATTATAATTAGGTATATATATATAATAGAGCTGCACAGATCACCGTTTTTTGATAATCGGGCCGATCCGATAATCGGCATCGGAGGAATCAGTATTTCCGATTAATCGGCACATTTTCACACATCGGCAAAACCGATTTACCTAGTAATCGGTAAACATTAATTGTCATGTAGTCTCACGAATTAATTTTGCAGCTATACTGCCGTGTCAGTGAAGATGTGGACCAATAATATTCAATTTAGTAATAATGATGCGACTTTAAATGTTTCGAAACTATGATGTGGACAATAATATTCAATTTAGTAGTGAAATACTTGACTTTTAACAGCAGTTAATAATGGAAAACCTGAAATGTTTTTACTTTTAACTTTCTCTCCTTTTCCCCCAGAAGAAATCTTTATATTATTAACAAATTCATTAACTCAGTTGATCCTGGTTCTTCTGAAATGATTCACGCAAGAAAAAAAAAACATGCACAGAAATACAGATCGTAGATGAAGATTTTGAAGCAGAAAATTATATACTTTTCGAGCAAGTTTTGCGAGTTTTTCTCGCTAGTTATTAACAGGCGACTATTTCATCAATAATCGGCCGATTCCGATAATCAGCGACGAAAGAATCAGTATTTCCGATTAATCGGCAGGTTTTCAACAATTGGAAAAAACAATTACCGATTAATGATGGCCAATCCGATTATCAAACCGATTATTGGTGCAGCTCTAATGTATATAGTAATGTATATAGATTACATTTTTGTATCACAAGAAATCAGTTTCCAAAAGCAAAAGATAAATTTTGATTATTGGTATTGTAAATACAGTACTGTAGTAGTAAGACCTATAAATCTTAAAAATGAAAGCTTTTAAAAACTGGAAGTTAACTACTTAAATTTTCATGATGATGTGCTGGACGTTAACATTTGACGTAAGAAGATATAATAAAAATAATATCTTTAGAATCCAGTCTACTCCAATCATCTGATAAATACAAGTCAATAATAATTGCAGTATTTTGAGAATGGGACAATGTTCCCAAAACATGTCAATAAAATCAACAATCTGCTGGAATGGTTTAAAGATATTATTTTTATTGTATCTTCTTATGTCAGAAGTTAACTAATTTTAATGTATTGAATATTGTCTATAAGAACACTTATTCTATGATGAAATAAAAGTTAACTGTTTTTAACTACATAAAGTATGTTATACAGGACTAATAAATATTTAGAAAGGATGAAAAACATTCTGAAAATAAAGTAACTTCCCAATAAATTAATAAAAATTAATGCATTTTTAAAAACACTAGGCCTTGCCCCTACAAGAAAGACAAAATATAAAACAAGAAAATAAGGTGGTCTAGGTTTTATTTTGAAATAAAACAAATAATGTAAACTGAAAACTGTAAACCTGAAAATCACAACTTACCGGCTACTGCCCCATACAATGAAGCGAGTGGTGTCTTATCACTTTGCAACCCATCACTGAATAACTTAGTAATTCTGGTCTGTATATTATTAGTAGAAGTATTGAAGTTACGACAGATCTGTGCTAACAATCGTGATGCAAAGTCTCTTAATGCCCAGTGGTTATCTACTTCAGGTCGTATACATAATTGACGACTTACTATGCAGGTTGTGACGGCCGGGATAATTTCGTGGAGCTGGAACGGGTAGAAATGATGTTTCATTGTGAGAATTTTAAGTAAAAATATTACAAACTTTTATTAATGTTTTTTCAATCACTGATTTTTTTTATTCAAGAAGTTTTACCAGTAGCTGACTGTAAAATTGATAAACTAGCTAAAAAAGCTGGAATATAAAGAGAACTGAGTCATGTTTATGGAAATCCGCAGAAGAATTTAATAAAAAAATTAATGATATTATATGCTAATATGAGGAAGTACCTAGCAAAAGATAAGTTTTTTTATTTTAAATTTCAAGTAATTGTATAAACACCTTTGTTCTTATTAATATTACACAAAATCATACTGGGCCCTGAAGATGTTGCAGATTGTACAAATAAGTTTTCACAAGCATTTCTATCAGTTAGGCTTACTGTTACCGTATGAATTATGAAACTTCACTTTAAAACAACTTATTAAATTATATACTCCAATTGCAAACATAAGAACCATTTCATGTTTGGAAAATTCATGATTTTGACAGGAGAAAGTTCTGTAAACAAAAGTAAACAATGGTAATCCTTTTGGTAATCCATGGTAAATCAATGGTAATCCTTTATTTTGTTAGAGTTTTAAAACTGTCAAATGGTGCTAACAACAAATCTAGGTCTTATGTTTGCAGGAAGGGTACAGATATCCAATTGCAGTATCCTAGCCATACTTACATATTTCTCTAGATATAGTGTTTGATTCTCTAGCAGTGCTTTAACCATTCTCATGAGATAGATAAGTAGAGCTAGGTTATTCTGTACTACATTGACTCGAACACCTTCAGCTATAAATGTACATAAACGTGGCAACATCTCATGAAGACCTGGATCAAGACTTAAACTCTGAAGAGCTTCCTAAGATAGGGAAAAGAATGGAATGACATTAGGAAACAGACCTGAGTCCTATTACACAGAAGCCCAGGATTTTGGGGAAAACTGAGCACAAAAAAAAGGTCTAAAGCAGCTAAAAGAGTTCTGCCTATTTAAAGCTAAGTTGTTTAAGCTTAAATAATAAGTTAGATAAAGGCATCTCATCTAAAACCATAATTTCATCAATTTGCCAATCAGAAGTTTCATTCTTCTCACTTTTGGGATTTACCATAATTTTGTTTAAAATAAAATGTTTTTCATAGAAAAAAAAACTCTGATGAACAGGTATACTCTGTTTCAATGTTAAATTCCATGTCATGGCATCTGGAATTATGCTTTGAGACAGACTGTTAACAAGAGAACTCTGCCATTCATTTTCAGAGTTTTAAGTTTGAGTAAAACTAAAATTTTACCTAATTTTCTGCCAGTTTTAAAGTCAAAAGTGTCCACTGTTAAATTTCAATGAAAGATTATCCATATGAACAAAACAAATTGTAAACAGTCAGTTGATAGAATTAATGAAGTGAGATAATCCTTTTAAATCGTAAATAAGTTGCCACTTACTGCTCTCTTTCCTTCATCCGATCCAACACATGCTTCAGTTATTTCTTTATAATATAATTGTTGTTCAACTGATAATTCATGTGTTGCTAACTGTTTAATATGAACTGTTTCTATGTTCTTCATCTTCTGGGGTTTACTGGAATAACAAGTGGGATACAGACATTTTTAATTTATTGAGTTTCTCACAATGGGCATAACAGACTGTACAGTTCTATGTCTAAAAAATTTAAGTGCTTATTTGATTTAAAAACATGTTTGTCACCACCTAAAAATGAAATTTTTCAAGAAAAGAAATATATACCCTATCTTGTAACTAATCTTGTAAGCATAGTTTGACAGTTTAAGCTCCTAACAAAGAGGTGGACAATAGAGTCACTGTTGTTTACCATTGTAAACAAAACTGTCTCCTGTCAATATCGTCAATTTTCTAAAGTGGAATAGGTCTTTAAGATTTTGTGTAGGGTATACCACTATCAGTAGACTATAAATGACACTTTAAATTTTTATAAATGCTGAACAAGTTAGTGATAAAACTTCATAGAATATAGTTGATGATAGATAGTGAATATTTTGTATAATATGTTTTACTTATTGCAGTTATATCTGAATGGTGCACTATCCATCTGAGATTAATTATATAAGTAATTCTACTGCTCAAGCACTTTTCCAGCTAAATAAGTTAGAATTGCTTTCCAAATGAATCCTAAAAATCAGTGACATTTATTTTTTACTGCAACAAATTATGTAAAAGCAAGAATGAAGAAATATAATCATAAATTTATCAGTAAGTCAACTGAGAAATTTGCAAAAGAGAAGAAAAATTGTAAGAAGTTTCAACATAATTTTGTAACAATTGACCTATTTTATAACTAAAACGGACCACAATCATTAATAAAGCATATTCAGCAACTGTAAATTTTATATCCGTCTTGATAAAAGTGAAAGATGATCGTTGAAATATTAACAAAGATTTTGTTTCATTTATGGATTTACCAAACGCATTATCAGAAAACTTGAACAACAATGAAACCATGTCTCTCTCTAGTACAAATAGAGCTTATTATATCGTAGAATCTATGAAACTATTAAAGGGACTGGACAGCCAATTTCTACTTTTTGAGCTCTGATAATAGTATTTGCTATTGAATTTTTTGATGATTTTGGAAAAAAGAATGAACAAAATTGGTAAAGCCATTTTGCAGATATGCTCAATTGAAGTTCACAGACAACTCACTGTGTTACCTCTTACCTGTGAACCTCAATTCCAAAATCTTTCGAAGCTTATAACTTGTGAAGCGTAAGTCAGAATCTGATCATTCTTTTTTTAAAAGTCTCAAAATAAATTGCCTTAGTTAATAAAAACTATTTGGTTGTTGTAAAGGTATTAGATGCTAAGACTCCACTCATCCTGTTTTTTAGAAATAGCCATATCTCATGTACGAAAAGTAGTGGGATGGTAATTTTCATACCAAAAGTTACAAAAAAAATTAGTATTACCAGTACAATAAAATAAAAGAAAATCTATTTCGTTGTCCAGTCCCTTTACCGACCTTCCTAAATGACCCCAACTTACCCTGTAGTTAATTTAGCAGCTCCCTGTCCCTTCTCCTTATTAGCACCTTTCCCTAACTTAGCTGCTGGATCAATACTTTCAACTCTCTGTTGATCTTTAGATATTGGTGGAGGATTCTCTGGAACTGCTGGCTGAATACCATCAATACTCAACCAATGAGCTAAGAGGCGGAGGGAAAGGGGATGGTTACAAAATTATGTTTTTTTTAATTGCTCTATTGGTTATCTTTTAGGCCTACATGCTTAATAAATGTCACTCCACCTGTTGAATTCCATGCGCCTCTAATATTCATCATAATATAATAACCTTTGATACTTCATTTAATATTGAGATTTGGAAAAATTTCCTTTGAAAATAACAAAATATAGTTTAGTAAACTAACTTTATGATTTACACCATATTTTTATAACTTGTCCAATGTATTTAAACGCGACGAAAATATATCTCTTAAACAATAATGATCAAGAGTTAAATGTACCAAGGTCACACATAAAAACATTGTTTAATGATATTTCTACAAAGTATATGTACAAAATTTATTACTTATAAAAGACTTACTATTTATCAATGCTATTATAGGTATTTAGTAAAAACTAGGCCTATTAGCAGAATCAACTATTTTGTTTAAGTATGAAATTATATTTCTTTTTGTATTTCACAAAACTGAGAAAAAATTTAAATAACAAAACTTTTTGTTATTTAAATCAATCAGTGTTATTTTGCCTATGATGTATGTACAAAAATGAAAAATGTATTTCTCGACTGCAATATTGCACGGCAGTGGACGATAACACTAAAAATTATTCTATTCTATTCTTCCAACTTGCAACACTCTATATAGGTCTATAATGTATATATAGTGGATTAAGAAAGTTTATTTAGAAAATTTCTGCATGCTAGTTTAAATTCACACCAAACTGCTGCATTCAGAATATATGATGGTACTCTCAAAATTCAGTTATAAAAGATAACAATAGGCCTAAACCATTAGGTATTTCATACGGATACAGTAGTTTTCCAAACAAAAGTTATGTTTTATATAGAAGAATAGCAAACAGCAACATCAATTAGGTTAATAAGAATAAAATCTTAATTAAAGTTTAAAATAAACTTTCACAATTACTACAGTCTGCAATCTGAATCTTAAAAATAGGCTTATTCACTTTGTGACATCTGTAAATTTACTTTGGTAAACAGAGACTGTAAATAAACATAGGCATACTAAAAATCTCTAAAAAAAATACAAAATTACAACATGAATATTATCCTGCTTTCTCATTTAGAACTAAATTTTCCTACCATATCTTTAAACATATTTAAAATATACTGCGACTGTAAATTTCCATACAGGGAGTCAGAAAGTTCTTCCATCTTCACATAACTAAATAAACTGAAATTCTACTTCATGTACTGTATTGACTAAACAGTTCCAACTTAAATGTAAACTCCCGTCATATTGACTTCCTTACCTCTAATGGATAGATCCAATGGTAATTTAGGTAATGGTTGTTGTACAATATCTTGAATATCTATTTCTTTCTCTTCACAGAAATGTAATTCTCTACCACCACCAGAAGCAAAACGAAATGGAATACTATCAGGAGCGTAGATACCATACATTGGCTATCAAACAAAAATTAGTATGGTTATGTTGTTTCACTTTCAGTTTTAAGTTTTAACCCTTCAAGCCGTATTGCCTTATAAATTCGTGAATTTATTCTCTCCCTGTAGAGCTGCAGTGTATTGCCACACTTATATGCAAATACCAATTCCATCATAGCCACTTTGCCGTATATATACGCAAATCATTCTTTCTTTGAATCAATGATTCTGATTGGCTACTGATGGTATCGATCAACTATTTTGACATTTTTAGACCAATCAGAGATGATCTTTTAAAATACTCCAGCATTTTTTTGCTTTCTGGAGGCATATTTATAAAAATGAAGCTCAGTTGCTGCAAAGGCATTTATAAATGGCGAAAACTTACGCTTTGAGGTAGTTTCTTTGAATTTTATTGTGATCTTTCGAGAAAGAGAAATATTTAAGATAAAACGGCTTGAAGGGTTAAAGGTAACTTCATAAAATAAAAAAAAAATTGGGTGGGGGGTTGACAGCTAACAGAACAATTTTTTCATATCCTATTTTGTTTATTAGTTGCAAATGAGTTTTATCTATATTTTTAAAAGTAAAATTTCTGTATTTAAGTATTTGAAATCTGCATTTAGGGCTTGCAATCCCGGGATACCGGTATCCTGAAATACCGGTATTCAGGTGAAAAGAATGATATCAAAATACCAGTATTTTGGTGTTAAAAATGTTTCCGTTTCCATTAATTTTAATCATCACTTATACAATTTGCTCTTAAAAATCATGGTAATTTCGCAATTTTGAGAATCAAAAAGTCTATATTCTTATTTTTGCATCATAGCCCTTGTGTGAGGGGCGAAAAGTGAGAATATCAACACTTTAAACTTGAAAAACGACTTCAGATAGGTTTATTGTTTGATAGTTTGCAGTTTTTCTCGATATTCTTTTAAAATACGTATTCTAATTCACTTAAAACAATATTACTGTATTACAATATTTGAATACCGAAATACTGGTATTAAAAAACACTCCGGTATTGCAAACCCTGTCTGTAGGCCTATTAAAGTAAAATTTTGGATTTCAGCTTCAGATTTTTAAACAGTTGTCCCTGCTATAGTCTATTAGTCAATTATCTGTTATTACATTTTAGTAGTATACATAGAATTTATTTCATAGGCTACCGGTACTGTAAAGTAAAAAAGAGAATTGATTCAATTTTGACTTAAAGTTAACAAGTTCCAATAGTTTTTGGAACGAAGTTTACAAAAAATTGCATGAATTCAGGATTTTCACATGGGAGGTGCAACATAACTTAACAACAACAAAATTAACAAAAAGCCACAATTTCCTTAATATATTTCTTTAGGCCCTATTTGCAATATTTTTTTGAAAGTCAAGTCCTCTCAAACCACCTTGGTTTGACTTATAACCTGTAAATATCCCTCTTACAACTTTAAAACCTTATGAGAACATAATCACCAAAATATCTGAACATATTTATTAATTAATTTATTTTATTTATCATCAACAAAAATAAAGCTGGTAGCCTTACATTCCATATTAAGTATAGGCTAAATAAACAAATTTTAAACAAACACTAATAACTATATAAAAAGTTTTAGTCTCAAAAAAATGTAAATAAAACAATGCAGAATTAGCTGGAGAAGTAAAAATATTGTCTGGATATCGTGAGTGGAAAATGTGTGGTTATTCCTTCCCTTTTTTTTGTGTTTGCCGATATTTTTTTTCCCCATTTTCGAAGTAATTTTTCGCTGTTTTCGGGTACCGGTAGTAATTCCCGGAAGTTCTACCCGATACCCAAAATAAAAAATGGGCACCCAATGGAAACACTAGTTAGGCTATAGGATATCCTTACCATTGACGATCAGGAAGAAATTGAAAAATCACTAATTATCATCGGGATTAACGAAATTTTTGGTAAAATCACATTACCAGGAACAAACGGAACATTTTCCACTCATGCTGTATATCCCCAACTAGGCCCTATTATGAAAGAATGTTATGTAAATTGTTACCTCCACATTTTTGACTTTGAGTGCTTCATCCACATCTGCAACTGTTAATTTCTTTCTCCTAGCATGTGTCATAAACTTTAAAGCATCCTGAAATAAAAAATTAATATTATTATGGATCAGCTATTGTACCTATCTGCTGTAAGAAAACTTAAGATATTATTTAAAAAATGAACCGGTACATAGAAACACACATTCAAAAAATATAAATTTAAGAAGAAGAAAAAATACTGTTATCACAGGTACATGCAAATTTACACATAATTATATAAAAAACATTTGGCAATCAATAACTTTAGCGTCCCAGGGCTTAATTTCAACGAAATTTTTTTTTTTTTTTTTTACTTTACCTCATATGGATGGAATAACATGTTAGCAGTATTTTCGAAAGTAATACCAGCTCCGAATTTTAATATTTCACTACAAATCCTGATTAAATGTGTTAGAAATTTTGACTGTTTGCCATTGATGACTTTTAAATTTTCAAATCCAACGTTTAGCGTGTACGCAGGGAGAATACATATAGAAACGTTTAGCGTGCACGTACGGAAAGCGTATATATAATTATGGATTAATATTTAGCGTGCACGTAGTTCTTGTAAAAAAGTCAATTTTTTAAAAGAGAGCTTTTAAGGGTTGGAATTAAAATTCAAAGTTCTAATTAGGGTCCTATGTAAGTTAGAATATTTAAAAATTAAAATAAAAAAATATTATTTTGTTTCAATAGAAAATTAATAATTTAAACATTTGTTGTACAATCCTACTGCATAGATTTATAATAAAAACAATGAAGTCTATATAATATATCAAAAATTAATTTAAAA
>JAQIWE010002702.1:0-12794 GCA_034698565.1 Campodea plusiochaeta | reverse complement strand
TATTAACAAATGATGGAATGGTCAGTGGTGTAACTTTTTTTCCAAAGAACATTACAATTGTCGAAATGTGTTTTCAACGAGCGAACGCACCTAATTTATGCACTGCGGAGAAGTCATAGGACCACTTGTTTAACTTTAGTAATTAAACATGGCCTTCCTTGCAGTTCCATTAACTTTCCATAAAAAATGAAGTTTGGTATTTCGTACGACAAGGGTTGATATACTTAGAAGTCAGTAAATACACAGAGGATGAATGTATGCATGAAGTATAAGGAATAGGAGCTTATATAATACTCTGATTTTCTTATAAATATTGAAAGTGACAGATTTATCATTCAAGCTCGTATCTTTAGCAGTCATTCTACAGTTTTAATAATAATTGATTTTATCATAATGAATTGTAAAAACAGTCAGCATTTTTTTAATTCTACTTACAATAATATTTTTTTGAAATACACCTTGAATAGCTTAAATATTATTTTGTTAAATAAATAAAACGATATTTCCTTTTTGTTAATTTTTACAAAAACTAATGAAAATTTTCCTGTGTCTCTACCCTGTGGTGATAATACAGTAGTTTTTGGCAATATTCCATTGTCAATACATAAGTCATTAGCAATATTACCTCTACTCTGTAGAGTAGGTCATTGAATCCAAAAGCAATATCGCTGGAAAATAAATGTCAAATTACTTAAAACATAAGCAATTATTTGGAATGAGTTCTGAATCACAAGAACATCTTGTCATTTCATATGAAGCATACAGAACCTGTATATAATGTGGGAAACTAAAGGCTTATTTGATAAAAAAAAAAACAGTAGGCCTTCCCTTTCTGTCGAGCTGTGAATTAGAATAGATACACATCTTCGAAAGCTGAATCATAAAACCTACACCATGAAGACATTTATCATAGAAAATATTTCAAAATTAAATGGCAACATAACATATATTTTTTTTACTAATATCTTAAGTTGATTATTGGAGGAAAAAAGTGTGTTGCATGAAATCCTTCAGTACTAAACACATAAAGCAAGAAGGGAAAAGTAAAGCATAGTAGAAAAGGCAATGAATAATAGGCCTATTACATTTGAAGGCGACTAATGATCTTGTTTAAGTGCTGCGTTGAAGTTTCTTTTCTCCAACTTTCCACAGAAACAAATTGTGGTTTCAGAGTGGTGAAACAAATTGACATTACAAAAAGCAAATCTTACAGTTTCAAAGTTACACAATGATTGCGGTTTTACGATAACAAAATAAGAAAGTACATTTGCACTATAAGAAAATAGTGGTACTAGAAAGGAGGTGAAAAATTTGTGTTTTTTGGACATCCATTGAAAAGACGAGATATTTGAGAACCTTTTTCACACATCCGTCACTCTATCAATGGTGTGTGCTTTTATGAACGAAAAGTTAGGTGATGAAGTGAAGAAGCGTATATATGATATGAGACTTCATTCTTTACATTCATTTTAGCAGGGATTGACATAGAGAAACAAATTATTAGTAATGAAAGAGTTGACATTGGGTGATCTTTATATTTTTCATTTCATAGGAGTTGGTATGACACTGGCATAACAAAAAAAAAATCATATTCGAAATGAACTATTTCGAGCGTTTTAAATTCATTTTACGTAATCAAAGAGATTTCTGTCAAATAAAATTGAATTTCTAAACTTAGAAGCTCGGAAATGTAGGGATCCATTTTTTACTAAACTAAACATCATAGTATTTTAAACAATTTAATATTTTTATAGTTTCCGCACAGAATTTTCTAGTACCTTTGGTAATACAGAACAATAACATTTTTCATTCTCTTTAATTGTGCTAATCGATTGTAGTTTTAAATTATTTTTACTTCTTAAAACCGAAGTCTGTTTTCTTAGCAATCATTTGCAGGTTTGCATAATTTATTTGACCCAAAAGAAAGTAATCATGACCATCACTATATTGTTTCTAACCAAGTAATGGCAGTGCACGCATGCAATAAAATGGAATGATAAAATGCACTTCATTTTATGAAGATAAATGGAAAGTTGCTGATTAACAACAGCTTTTCAAAATCGATTTCTTCATCAATACTAACATCAAAAACAATTTATCTTATAGTAATTAAAAATGCACACTCTGCATGTTTTCCATGTTGCAAATATAAAAAGAAAGTAATTGATTAGTAGAAGAAGAACTGCAAAATAATAATTATTGTGATGAAACTGAAAAAGAAATGTATTTGAAGAAATCGTTTTGAAATAATATTACAGTTATTATTAAACAAATTTAAATAAGAAGCTGGATTTATTATGAGAAAATAATAGGCCACATACTGGAATGATGTTTCACTAGTAAACAATGCTACAGTCCAGTTGGAACAGCTCCAGAAAAGTGTTCACTTTAATTTATTCTTGAATGAAACAGTCGGATAATTTATAGTTTTATTTTTGAATCATGCTGGATAACATGGAAAATTACCGATTTATTTTTAAATCACAATTTTCCCTCCAATAACATTTTCCGTGAAATCATTTCTCAATACATACGACCGTTGTACTCCTCTTCAAAATCTTTCGTTTATTTATGGTTAGTAAAATAGTTGGAAATTGGAGCATTGAAATCAGTGAAACGTAATATTCTTTAGTCTTTAAAAGTATAAAACTTCCTATACTTTTCTTAAAGTATTCAATAGTATTTTTTTTAATTAAAACTGAAAAATTCTTCTGCTATCCATAGCTAAAAAAAATTAACCATTTTAATTTACCCTTAGCAATAAGTTCATTTCTAAATTTCGTTGGAATAAAAATTAAAATTACCTCGAGGAAATCTCCAAACGCAGAAGTATATAAAGTTGGTAGAGGATACACGATATGCTATTTTCTAACTTAATCCATCACCAGGAAGCCTTGTGAAGGATACAAGCTTTCAGAAGTAATATTGTCTCCAATATACGTGTACTGCAGCAGTGGGCTATTTTTAGCTCACGGCCAACTTTCGTGGAAATAATATTAAGCGAGAGGAAGGAGGAATCGTATATCTATAGTATTTTCAGAGATTCTCTTTTAATCGAAGACCGTATCTTCTTTTCGAATGACTTTTTTTTGTATACGCAAAATTTGTAAAACAAATTGGCTTATTTTGGATATAAATAGAAATTTTTTGGATTTTATTTTATTTAATTTAACTTAAATCTGATCTACATATTACAAAGATGAAGTTTATGCAATTCTATGTAATATCAAGAAGTAATCACTTCTTGGTAATATCGATGGTCATATTTGCTGAACTTATTCGTTTTGTTATATTATTGCTTAAAGCCAACGCGGCATGTGTTGTACAATGAGAACCCGAAAAACGTATCTATAGTACGATTTTAGTGATTTTCTCGAGTTAGGGCAGTTCGTCTTGAATATGATTGAAAAATCTATCAAATTTATTGTTATTGAAAAGACCTGTACATACGGGGATTTGTTTGGTGTTATCTCAACAAGTAAATATTAAGATGGGAATTTAACGATATCTGATTTTCTAATAATATGTATTCGTCTGTTCATTTTTTTCTGAGTCTATAATGCAGAAATCTAAAATAATTTTACAGTCTACATAATGCTTCTTACAATATTGTAATCATTTTTTTTCTTACAATACAAAGCACTTTCCAAAGATTGTAACTACATATAATTGTTATGAATTTTACTTTTACATTACGACTGTAATTTTTGGAAGTTCTTCAGTGTAAAGACATTTTTCACTCCACAACACCTCTGGAAGTAACTTTCATACTAACATGCGTGTTAATACATAACCTACTCTAACTTATTTGACATAAAGTTACCTAAATTTATCGTATCATGACAGCTGTTCAGTAAATAGAGGGAAGATGGAAGAGACATATTTGCTCATATCACGAAAATAAGATTATGTTTTACAGTAAAAAAAAAAGTTTAAAAATTTTCCTGATGTGGCAATAGACTAACTTAAACGGCATGTACAGAGAAGCATTCTTTGTTGTTATTTACTATCTTTATCATTAAGAGATGTCTTCACTTCATTAAGAAGGCTTACTTTTTATAGTCTGATAAGAAGTATGAAAGTGAATATAGTAAGTTATGTGGTGTGAAGTGAACGGAATAGCTATGCTGGTCGGATGAAGAACTTGGAATTTCGGCGCCGTTGGAAAAAAGACGATGTGTCTAGCCAGACGTGCTTATTGAAAGGCAGAAAAAAACTATGTTCGTACGTCACTTGCTTTAAGTTTGTGAAAGGTTCATGAGCCAGTTTTTGTTTAGGTGAAGTTAGGTCGATGTAATAGCTCGTGTATGTTTTAAAAGATGAGCTATTTTGTGATGATACAAAACAGTAAATAAAAATTAATATTTCGATTTTTTTTTGTAATGTATTATGTCGACAAGTACGTTTCGTAAAGCGATATTAACATGGAAATTTTGTGAGCGAATATTGTAGATTTTCCATTTTTTCTATAAATAATAATAATTTTTATTAGTTCAAATGTTGTGAGCCATCAGCTCATTTAACATTTCAAGCAGATTATAAAGCATTTCAACGATAACAAAATAAACATAATACGAGAATATTGCAAAAAAATTATGAGTACTCTGAATGAAATGAACTTAAAGGTGTACTTTTTACCCCTTTAAGTTTTTTCTATAATTGTTCTTTATTTTCTCCTCGAGGATCTGTATAAAAACTTTTGTCTTTCGTGTTATAGTCTCTAGTACTCGTATAGTCGGTTAATGATCCTGTGGTACCAAAATCATTGCAATATCGCGGTTAGTATAGAAATGTCTCTTTCTGTAAAAATATTGTATAGTCAAACGACAGAATTATAATAATTTAAAACTCCCTCCATTTTGAAAATATGGTAATTATTTACGTAATTTGTCAATAATAATGTATATTTGTATCAATACTCTATAATATATACATATCACTGATCTGTTATTACATTATTCGTTATATTGTTTATTTTGTTTATGCGTATCACTAAATTAAATGTCTCTATTGGATCTAAGTATCTGTACTATTATGCTGCGAAAGAAACTTTATTATTATTATTATTTAACACCCCAATATTTAACAAAAATTTAGGGCCATTATTTCATACATGTTAATGCACTTCGATATCGTAATGAAAATCTTATCTTTTCACTGCAACAGAAACCAAACCGAGGGGTTGCGCACTTCCGCAGTACGGTGTACACCTATGTCTGCAGTACACCCGCATTACCCCGCAGTAGATCCGCAGTACACCGCATTACACCCGCAGTACACCGCAGTACGGTGTACACTTTTTTCGGTAGTGCGCAGCCCCTCGAACCAAACAGAAAAATGAGTGAACTAGCAGCATTATAAAAATGCCATTATTTCATTAATATTCATTAAACGGAAGTACATTTTCCGAAGAAAGATCTCGAACATACGAGAAAGAAAAAGAGAGAAAGATTTGAAATTTTTGAAGGATTCTGTCTACTGCTTCTATCTGCTATAAATTGCAACTTGTAAAAGGGATCAACCTTTCTTCGGAAGTTCCAAATCATAAATTCGAAAGCACTAACTTGTATAGAGAAAGCTGGAATAATAAATCTATATAGATCGTACAGTTACTATCACTGACATTTTTATATCATACAATAATCATGTCATGGTTAGCTGTAGTAGTGTAAGGTAATTAATAACTATAATGACAATATATAGTTTTTTATGATTTTCAAAACCACAACACCATTAAGTACGAAACTACGAATACGACATTATACACAATTCACAATAACAAATTCAATAATGCTCTGCAAATAATTTTATAAAGTAATTTTAAATTCGCAAAGTAAGATAATAATTGCACTATGAATTCGAAATGAATTGTACTAAATAGTAATATATTCAAATTGGTACGAATTACCAAAAGATAATAAATTTTACAATCAAATCCCCCAAATAAGTAGTGTATTATTGTGCTAACTTACATTTCCATTATACACATAATTGAATATAATGAAAACGAGTATATTCAATTCCTCATGAAAATGTGAAATACGTCAAACAATATAATAGACAATGTTGATTATAATTAAAAAGAAATTTCAGTAATTAGTTACATAATATAATAATTCTAAAAAATAATATTCTAAAATAATACAAATGAATAGACTATGTGTAACAATAACTGCAATAATTCTATTCAACATGAAAACAGTATAATAGTAAAAACTTTCCAATTTCATATTTTCATCCTTTGTTCTGAGAAAAATGACTGAATATGAATCATTCTATTACGCCAGTGTAAAAATCGCTATTGATATATTCCTATAAATATACTTATTGTGATCATCTTTCTGTAACTGGAAATATGAATATCGGCATTATACAAAATTTAATTAATATACTTTTGTTTAAATAATAATGCATCTACGTCAGTGAAAATTATTCGAATGATGTATTTGTAATTTTGACAGATCCTGTTTTGTTCCAATTTATAGAGTGAATGTTAATTATACCATCCTATGTCACTCCATTACGCCACACCAGATCAATCGAACTTCCTATTAATATCAAACATCATCCATATATAGATTTCTACTCCTGGTCTAGAATATTAACAAGGATACGGGGCTTTGAAATGTTACGTCTTGTTAATTTCAACAAATAAATAAACGACTTTTCTGTGTACGTATAACAGGACGATATAGTGTGGTCAAAACTCACAGTAGTCAACTTAATGTGTACATATGCCTGGGGATAGCGAATATTATTGGATCATTATAAAGTCCTTGTGTACTCTGATTTGTATAGATAAAATGTATCTGAATATCCTTTTTTTCGTTCATGTCAGTTTAGTTTTGCTTTCTGTAATGGGTAATGACAATATTGATATTGTACTAATGTTCTTTTAACTAATCGTAAATGGTACACATCGATTTCAAACAATAAAAACATAAGATTATTTTCAAAAGAATCTTGGTTTGAGCAGTTTTATTTCTGCTCACAGCACTGCAAAAAATGTACTGACGTTATATGAATTATTGTGAACTTGCAGAAATCACTAATTTTGAAGAGCAGTAGTGCAGTAATAATATTTCCAGTGATTCTGTTTGTGCCATGTAGAAAAAGGGAAGTTTCATTACTGTCATACCTTTTTACTACAACTCATTACTTAATTTCGTCGAATTTTCCAGAAATAATAAGAATATAGTGTTTTCCTAACTTTGTTAAAAAGAAATTCATTGTGTCGTGATTTTGCTCGTGAATCAGTGTATCTGTTTATAGTAAATTAAAGTAAACAATATGCTTACTACGAGGCGTGTTCAAATGAAACCCGTTCAAAGCTTCCTACTTCGATAGTTGCAGATGGATTTTCGAAAACAAAACACCAAAATGATGCTGTTGTTATGGTGCATATATTGGTGTTCTTATATTTCCTCTAAGGCCCTAAATTCTTTTTTGAATGCGTGGCGGCATTTCAAAAAAGTTTGGCCCGGTTAAAATCCCTCCAAATAGGATATATGAGTAGAAATTTAATTTTTAGTCGAGGTGGGTTAAAAAAAATGACGAAAAGTTCTTGACTTGTTGCTGAATACGACATTTGCCAATTAGTTGTGAATGTTTCACAAGGCTCGTGAGAAATGGCGAAATTGACGAGTCCAACAAGGCGCAGTACAGAAGATCTCTGATCGCAAACTTAAATATTGTGGTCATGAGGAACCAGAAATATCTGACATTTGACTCTTTAGTTAGATAATTCGTCATCAATAACCATATTATTTTATGAATCTTCATCCATTTGAGTGATTAGCATCCCTCATAAGTAAAAAATGGAATTATCGCTCTTATATATTATTCGGAGACATTTTAACCAAAATAGACATTTTCAAAATACCACTACTTATTCAAAATCTCACTTACGGAAAAGATAAGAACACCAACAGAGCTTCATTTTGATGTCATTTTTGCAAAACTCAATCAACAACTATTTAAGTGGGAAGC
Organism: Campodea plusiochaeta; assembly: GCA_034698565.1. NCBI lineage: Eukaryota > Metazoa > Arthropoda > Diplura > Rhabdura > Campodeidae > Campodea > Campodea plusiochaeta. The sequence continues at coordinate 4,805 of JAQIWE010002702.1, read as the reverse complement.
TTTGAACGGATTTCATTTGAACACGCCTCGTATATGTGTGATTCAGCAAAATATTAATTTATATACTGATATTATATGAACGAATAACTCAATTTAAAGATAGAAGAATGTTCATAAACATTACAAATAATAATAAACTAAAAAGTGTGCTTTTTAAAAATTATTCAACATTATTATGGCGAACTTAAAATATTAGTTTATTAGTACTACTAATCTAACTCAAGCTTTACAAGTTATTCACAAATATACTATTTCATTTTTCATCGTGTCTTTCATATACATGATGATAACTATATGTTTCAGCACCACGCCTCCTACAAATCCACAATATTTTTAAATGAAAGCGACGAGATATAACAGGTCATTACTGAATACAGCTTAAAGCACTTATATTATGAGCTATTCCATTTCCGTTATAATTATACACATCAGGCTTTTACAGTTATATCTCCCCATTTCATTGCAATTTTAATGTAAATATCAAGCCACTTCGTTTCAGAGTAGTTTATATAACACGAGACTTTAACATTTTAACAACAGAGAGTTCTTATATTATGGTGTTTACATATAACAATATTAGACTTTTATTTTACATTATATCAGGTATAGCTAATGTTGAGTTGTTGGCAGCAAAATTCAATTCAAAAGAGTATCACCATTAGTGAAGATACTGGTGGGTTTTGCCAAGTCATTGGCATATGTTACTAATACTTCTAAAAACACTCTTGTAATTCATATAAAACACGTTCTTAGATTGAAGATAATAGTAAAATTATCGTAAATTTGTAATATTCCTCTTTCATCCATCATAGAGAATTACAAATGTTCAGATTAACCAATTTTGCAAGCAGATTTCCTCTCACTCCCAGTCCCAGTTAATTTATTAGAACATTTATACGAAACTGCTGTTATGACTTGTTAGCGCAATATTAATAATATATATATATAAATCTCTAGATAAGTAATAAAGTATTTCCCAAACATTTTCATATAGCTTATTTGGACAAGCATGCAATTCTTATACGCTTCTAATTCCTAAAAGAGAATTTGAAAGCAAGGTGCTGATGTGTCTGATAACATTTTCTATGTTAAATTTGCTATTTCAAGTGCTTTTGCTCTGTCCTAATTTCCCATGTTGAGATAGTTAATTGTGCGCATCTCGGTCGATAAGAATAGAACTCCAGTACGGAAATATCTTCTTTGGTTAGACAGTGAGTAATACTTACAGAAGAAAATATACGGACTATTTCAAGCTCAATTCAGTACTTCAATCGTGGATTATAATTTATTTGTGGATATAAATATAATTTTTCTGTGAAAAATATTTTTTATTATCAAATGCAAGCAAAACATAAAAGTATGGCGTACATTCATGTAAAAGTAATTGTGACCCAAAGCCAGAGACATTTTTAGAGTTCACCCAACCTCTCAAAATATCTTTAAATATTTTATCCCTGAAGTTTCTGAATCTCAGCATATACGTTCTTAAGTTTGTAGTTTATTAGTTCTAAATCGAAATACAACAAATTTGAAGTATCCTATATTTATCATGTTACGGTCGTTGTCGGTTTATCTAACACCAGCATTTACCTTTGATTAAATTTGGAGCCAATTAGTTCAGATATATTTGTACATTTTTTGTATGTTACGAGATTTTTTTATCTGGATGAACGTATTTTATCTGGATGAACATTTGGCATAAATATTAGAATAATGCTTTATTAAAAGGTCAATTTTGAATCCTTTTTTACAAATATAACCTTGCATTTTGGATGAAATTTTGTAAAAAAGTAAATAAATACTTATTCTCCACTCTATTCGCTAGAATGCCAACTATATGTTCTATATTAAATTAAAACTCAATGAAAATAATAACCATGCTTGTTAATCTAATCTAGTAAATAAGAAAACTAAAATTTATTTAGAAATGTTGCTATTTTTTCCATCACATGAATGCTTTGAAAGTACAGTAAAGATAAAATTATACAGAAGTGTGATCCATCTTAATCTTCATTACATGGAAATTTTTCTTATTAAAAATGCAATACATGTCAGCGATGAATAACGATGAAAAATTGTTACTTTCTGTTTATAAAGACCGTAAAAGTTTAGAGTAATTAGATCTTCTGATGTACAAGGACATAAAATTTACCTACAAAGGATATATACCTTATTAATGTCTAACAGATCTGACGAAATTACTTTTTCTAAATCTAATAAAACTTAAGGTAATCAAGAATATCGTTGCTGACACCTTTGAAATAGACACATTTTGTAGCACAGTCAGCATATTCATAAGACGCTTGATGATGTCTTCAAAAAAAAATTCCAATAACAAATCTAATGAAAAAAATAGTAATAATTAAGTATTTGTGCAGTCCTACAATGCAAAGGACTTGCACTTGTTATTTGAAGTTGATTTAAATTAACCTGGTCCAACAGTATAGTGAAGAATATCTGATTCTTTCAATATACTATTATCTATTCTATTACAGTATGGTAACCTGACTCCATCTAATATTCTGAATGATCTGGTATAGATGTACACTAAGTAAGTACCATTACAACTGTGTGATTGGGATTCATAATTACGCGAATATAACAATGTTGATTTTCGGTGCTTTTCTACATATTATATAGTAACAAAAGCTCTCCAAGTACTAAACGTTTTATCGTGGTGGGTAGATCATATCAAATCAAATTTCCATGTTGACCCTCTAAGTCTCCCGGGTGTGTTAATTTCCCGCACTGTATGGTTCCTTTACTTCTCCGTGTAATTTTACTCATTAAAACCACTTAATTATAGAGTAAAAATAGCAATTCCGAATAATGAAGTGTTAATATGAAATGAAGGTACAACATGGGCGCGTGGTTTTTAGATAGAAAATATATGATTCAAATAAGTCTCTTTAATTATGCAATTAAATATTTGACCATGGAAAAGTTATGTTTCACGCTTTTAATCTTTGGTAAAATTTAATTGCTTCTTCATAATTAATTGGAATACCAACAACGAGTTTTCTCTTATTTATTTCGTACGAGGTGCAACTAAAAAGATCTTGTTTGATTATATAAATTTGAATCCGGGTATAATTGACAATAAATAGCATATTAACAATATGAAATATATTACTGTGATAATTAACTTTCTATATACGGCCTATACGCAGACATGTTAAGAAACGGGATGAACTAATCTTTCAGAGAAGTGTTTCTGAGCATCTTCCTATCACTTCTTCAAAAGGAAACATTAGTCTGTATTTTCTTCAGATTTGCAGAAGCGAAATTTTCTTTCAAAGTTGGACAATAGGGCCAATTGCTTTATTGATATTAGATTACTAAACTAAAGCTTCCATTCACTATAGTAGATAGTTAAAGGTGATCAGTGTTCTCGGTAATCTAATTACCCAAATAAAACCACTACTGATACATGATTATATATATACTGCAATTCAGCTCAAAGAGATGAGGCTTCCATATAAGGATGCAGTCATGTGTTACATGGTATAGTAAAATTCATGTCAGTTTTGGAAGCTATGATTGTCACTGCATTTCTAAACTCAATTATAATCAATTATTTCATCATTATTTTTCTCTTGCAATGGTAGCTATAGCGGTCTATGTATTAATTGATATGCCTCGATATGCCTGGTTTGAACTGGTCGTATAAACGTGAAACTTTGAACTCTTTTACTACCGAAATTTAGGCTCCAAATGACAATTCAAGGAGAAGAACCAATACTTCCAAATACATTTCACCACACGCTGGGTTATTTGCACAAAAAAATTACCACTAGACTAGAATATAGGTGTTTTTGACCAGCACTTTTTGATTGGAAAAGTCTTATTATATCTAAGTGTAAGTTGAAACATTAGTGCAAACGACCGTAAGTAACCAAATGTAAATAAACCCCCAAAAACCATTTATGTTTAAGAGTTTTCTCAAACTCTCTGAAATTTCAATCATCGGTAACGAAGAATTCATGGAGAAAATACATCACACAACCTTCGACTACTTCAAAAACCGAAATAACATAATTATCGTTATTACTCAAACCGCAAGAAAAAAAAACCTGTAAAGAATAATATACCCTTGGAAAATCTCAATCCATCCTACTTCACTCATGTCCTCATCTATTTTCCTTCAAGAAACTTTCATATATACCTTCATCATATAACCTTGAGGTGGAGAATGTTTTCTTCAACACTCTAATCAAATTTGTAATGATACGTCAAAACGTTGGGTATATACTCACGCATCATTTAGTAAATGCCAGACCCTAAACCACCTCTATGGATGTTTTCAACCATTTTCCATGCTCAAGAAATTCAATATTGTACCTTAAGAGGTTTCAAAAGAGAGGAGGAGGTACAACTCGTGTATTTAAGGGATTGCATGCTAAAGAGATGTACTAATAAAATGATGCTTTGGTGTATTTCACACATGATAGGATATTTGTGTTGTTGAATAAAGTAGGGTTGGTACAGCATGAAAGAAGTCGTAGTTAATTAAATAATTTGAGGTCGTTAAGAATTAATTTGGAAAGTGTAAAGGTTAGGATCAGTATCCGAAAAATATTTCAGAAGGAGACCGACATATAAAATATACTTTATGTTCAGTTTCTCATATTTTGTTGAACTCTACTCCAGTAACTTTCAATTTGTTTTTTTTACCAATTATTTAAAAATATTGAAGGGAGTCGTAACCCCGCCTGAATCTCCACTCTGACCAGTGGTGGCGCCAGAGGTCCAACCGACAGGGGGTCCAATGCTTCCGACAGGGGGTCCAAGTAATTATTAGCGAA
>JAQIWE010002701.1:0-12794 GCA_034698565.1 Campodea plusiochaeta | reverse complement strand
ATTTCTGGAGGAATTGGTAATATGCCTCCTTTAAAAATGATTTCTGGACTAGAACGAAAAGTTTTATCACAACCAACCTTTTATGTATCAACTATTCCAATTATTTTTAATGTCCAATTACAATCAAACGTTTCGAAATTTTTGAAAACAGAAAATTCCGCTTCAAAGTTTAACAGTATTCCAGAAATCATTACGAATGAAAACATTAACCGACAAAAAGTAGTATTTTCTCCTTACACACATACCTCTAGTTACTTCACGTATTGTTGTGTAATATTAAATAGAAAAAATTTACCCACCATGTATTTAGAACCAAAGTCATTGTCATTTGTGACAAATCTATTAGGAAATAGTCCTTTAAAAAAACAATTTTATATCAGTTTTCAATGTAACATGGGATCAGGAAATAAATACCCATGAAGAATACCACATGATACGTTCTTGTCAGACAGGATATCTACCAATTTTATTAATTTCTGCAGCAAAATTAAAAATCATTTTGGAACAATTAGAAAATTTAATCTTGCCTCATGATTTAGAACTGATTTAGAAGTAAATAAACCTGTAGTTCTTGAACTGATTTAGAAGTAAATAAACCTGTAGTTCTTGTGAAGAACGTAAATGAAACAAATTTGTTTTCACCACAATGTGATATAACAAATGATGATCTATGTTTAATGGTAGAAATGGAACAAGCTCCTGATCACTCTTGTCTAATAAATTTTTTGGAAGGAATGACCAGGAGGGACGTCGAAACTTTTTGTGAAATAGAATGTTTTCCAGGAAAAATTCATCTTTTTTATAATCTAGGATTTAATTTCCTATATTTTAGTCTTCCAATCGGGAGAAATATAGAAGTAAATTGTGAAAAACAATTAATGTTAAACTTTACTGTTGATACCTCATTTGTTGGAGGTATACTTATTGAATTACCTTGTAATTGCTACGTGTTAATTGAAAATAAGTACAAATACGTTCCACACTTTTTTTGTTTTAATTACGAACTAGAGAAATTTTCCGTGTATTACCTATCTTTTGGAGCAAGATAACCACTTTAAAAGTTGATCAACTTTCAAATCAATCGCTAACCATTTGTGAGAATTTACAAGATTGTTTGGACGTACCGCAGATAGAAATTGATAATCTAAGTTTTGTAAAAAAATTAGTTTATATAATTATTGGGTGTGAAGGTTTATTACTTTTGATAATGATAGTAAGTCTAATTTGGATTCTATATCGGTTAATACGTAAATTTAATTATCTGTCAGATCTACTGAGTAATTATCAAAAACGATTAGAAGAGGTGCAAGATTATATTCGTACTCATCATGATAATACTTTAGCAAAACCACCTCCAGATTTAAAAGCTCCATCGCGAATTACGAAAAATACAAATCCGAATCGACTTTCTAAATGGTGGTCTCAATCATTCGTGAAACAAACCGAAGCACCATCAACTTCAGATGTTATAACTTACCGAGCAACAGCAGACTTGACAGTAGACGAAGGTTATGAGCCGATGGACAAGGTAAGAATAAAACAAATTTTTAAGAAGAAAATAGAAAAGGAGACTGTAAGACGACTTAAACTATCCTCATCAACCCAAACCGATTGTGACTCACAAAATTATATGCAAGTGGATTATGAAGAACCGATACTGTGTAGAACCTTACCTGGGTCTTCAAAAGATGGTCCTCCAGGTTTTAGACCACCTCTACCTAATCCAAATTACTCGACAACAAAATTGCTTCTTATGTTGTTTTCAATAATAATTTTTAAAAGTCAATTAGTCGTAATTACCCAAATGTATTGTTAAATTAGAATTGTAAAATTCAGAATAAATATGAAGTGAATTGTATTCTTTCATATCTTAAAATTTATTAAGGTGGTTAACACGGTTATCTATAATTTCCGACGAGTTCAGTTCTCTTGAAATAGTAGCTCCTGTGACACTTTTCAGTCCGTTTAGTATTTTATCCCACACAGTGCCATCAACAGAAGTTTCCTGGTTATGCCCATTTTCTTCCCAAGATTATGACACGACCAAAAATAGTTTGTCACGTAATTTAGGTGAATAAGATTTCGTTTACACGATGAGATGCTGTTCATTTCCCAAGTTCGGTGAGAATGATTATAAAGTTGATATATAGAAGTTAAATCGGTACGTTTATACGAAATGAATGGTGGATGGTTTTGAATGCAGAATGTACAAGAACTCCTTTGGTACCATATACAAACCCCAATATGTCGTAAATTGTTCTTTTTCTTAACAAGACGATAAATCAATCTCTCGTAAATCACCTCTGTTAATACAACAACTGTTGAAGTATTTACTCACCACTGAATCAATTGGTGAATGAAGTGTTGTTAGAGTTGTGCTCGGAGACTGTCGCTGCCCGAAAAATGAGTTATTTGATCTTGTCGGATTTGTGTAATACAGACTATAACACGCCTAAAACTTCCGTGAGGCCGTGCCATATATTGCCACCACTAGGTTGTCGATCGGTCCTTGTGCATCCAGCCTCGAACTAAAATGTTATACAGAACGGTTGATCAAGTGAACACTTTCTACAAAATCTTTCTAATTCTCCCACTACTCCGAGAAGTGTTTCTCGTCTTAAATCAGATATTTAGGTTACACATGAATCAAAGATATCTAAATTCAAGAGATACATGGTTTTAGCACACTACATTCATTTAACGTTCATAATTCTTTGAAAGAGAACAATAGTACTAACTTTCATTAAAAAGTACTAAACACCAAAGTCGCCAGTGTTATATGTGAAATCGTCTCTTTTCCAATATCAACAATAGTGTTTAATTTTGATCGGATGCAGTCTAAATGCTTTATTATTGTGTAGCAATGGTGAGATAAAATAATTATGACTCTCCGGTATTATTTACTGATGTTATGCCTCTTCCTTTTTCTGCTGTTGTGCATCGAAAGAACTCTAATTTTTCCATGAGTGTGTCATGGTTTCAGATACTTTTGCCTCCCTATTTTGCTTTCGATTTGCTTTTATCAACAGAAGCCCACGATTTGGAAAATGAACTCGAATTTTTCAACTGTTGAACTAGTGAACTCTCTTTTTCAAACTACTGAATTAATGAATCTTTGCTAAATAATTAAACAACTAATTTCCAAATCACGCTCTGTTTCTGGTTCAAAAGCAACCCGGTATTGATACATCCAGTTCGGGGTACGCTCACGATATCGCGACGTTTATCACTTCGGTATCAAGATTAAGTTAATCGACTGCTTCAATTCGGACTCAATCGTTGCGTGTGACTGACTTTTGCAAAAAGGGATATTGTGGACTTTAATTCAAAAGAAAATCGCACTTTTCTTCGGAATGGTAGTGTCAAGTGATGAACTAACGACATCGACATGTTATGGTCTTCCTCACCGAGTGTAATAACATCGGGATCTTCTTTTTTGTGTTGAGTGGAATTATCTCCTCCCACATTCAGAACACAGTTAATTTCGAAAACTACCTTAGCATACTGAACAGTAAAGTTACGGATAGTTTCTCCTTCTTTTACTGCGTGGAAGAACTTGCCGATTTCGATCTAAAAACTCTTGATGAAACCATGGTGACAAACTGTTGAGTAACAATGTTGTAACATTCCGGACGCACCTTGGACATGTAAAATCTAGTGAACCTTCCGATCAAGTATCGTAGATAATTTGATACGGTTTTCGGTCGACTACCATACGTTATACGAAAGAAACAGTCAGAAATACCCTCGATGGGGACACTCTATGATAATTATTCGGTGGTTATCGCGGTTGATTTGAGAACTCTCGTGTGTTTCGGATTCCACATTTATAGAACAGACATTTAAGACACTCGCGAACTGGTGATTCGTTAAGGTCCTTCAGCCGCCCGTATGAAATGTCGAAGTTTATAACGCTCTTCGCGGAATTACCATGAACAATTCTCTTTCAAGTCTCGTTCGTTTGCTTGAAGAATCCTATGAAGGTACCGTACCAGTAGTAGATGGTTGATTTGCGACTACTAAGAACCTTCCAGATTGTCATACCAATGGATTGAGCAATTTGTCAAAATTGGAAACGAGAGAGCTGATGCAATGGAAGGTGAAGTTTGGTTCCTCGCACTCTATTTCAAAACCTTTCAAACGAGAAGATGTATGTACCAGTTGACAGAGAAAGGTGTTGACCCAATGTACAACAGATTAAACCAGAGGATGGATGTTTGCTGAAGCAGTTGTGATCTATGGTTTGAAATGGAAAAATTTGGTCCAGGTGCTGGGATGGAGAAAATCAATGATGGACGTATCTGATCTGGTGAATTCTTCTGTATTACTATTGGAGGATATCTCTCAGACATGACTTGATGGTTCACCACCCTACTCATAACATTTAGGAGCTTCCTGCCTGTCTTATCTGATAATAACCATGCCGTCATGAAATCCCGGATGAACCTAGACCATCATACCAGCAAAGGAAAAACCTTAGATAACGTTTATGGTGTTTTTGGCATTTTATTTTCACCTGCTGAAATTTTCCTACTGTTAATTTTTTTTTTGATAAATATTATAAATGTACTTTATTACTAAATGTCGTTTTGAAGCAATATCAATGTTAACTATATGCAGATAATGCAAAATCATTTTTTTTTATTGGCTATTACATTTTAAACTGTTCCGGAGGTTGGACAAGTCATAATAATTAAGGTAATCTTGGAATTACTGCGATTTCCTTTAAAAGAATTTAAAAGGATATGATTCCTTATGAACTTTTCTAAATAAATGTTTTTATTTTCAAATGTCTAATGAATTTAATTTCTTTTGTTTAAGGATGTAATTTCCATAACTGGATGGATTTTTACAATGTTTCCTTATGTAAAAGGAGACAGCACGCCTTACCAGACTACATCACCTCTGGATCTAAACATCCCATGATCATTATGAAGACTTCATCTCTTCTTCAAAATTTAAAACGGATGACAACCTATGGTTGAATACATGTGGTGGAGTTCTGCGAAGGACTGTTGGCTTCTTGGTCGTTAGTCGACAAATGATTTTCTGTATTTTATGTTGTGTTTACTTTCAAAATTTGATTTACTCTCAATCATAGACACGCGAAATCAACGTTAATTTTGAAATTTATAAAATTGATCATTAAGATCTAATTTATCAATTGAAACTGGGGGGCTGTGACATGTACCAGAGAAATCTCAATATTTTATTTTAAACTGATTATTATTTAATTCTAAATAGTTGACAAAGCTTCTCAATATCACAAAACATTTCAATTTTTTTCTCTGTACACGATGATGAAATATAACGTTGATTTGAATTAGAACAAACTAATAAAAATTTTATAGTTTTAGTTTCGAAAATGTCAACCACTTCGAAGGAATTTAAGGCCATTGTCCATTGCTCTGACCTCCCGAGTCCGCTTTCGCAGAGTTGTTTTAAAAGTACGTGACAAGTTGACAAAGTATAAAGAACGCTCCACCTAAAATGGAAATCCAGAAAGACTAAAATAAATTTATATTACTCAAGATAGCATTCAAATATACTTGTGGAGAATCCTTAAATTAATACTTAAAATGACCGCCGTTTGAATAATAATTTTAACTAAATAGCTGATAGGAAGTTAAAAACAAATATGATATCATTGGACAATATATATGTATTTTGACAACTTTAATATATCTTTTCATTATGTCAGTTATCAATGGAAGTTTTCATTTTATAATGGACGAAGGTTAGCATGTCATGAATTAATATAAATCATTAAATTCGTTATCACAATTTTGCAGTAAATTATAACTCTACTAAATATTTATTTATTTGCTGATAAGATAACAACAGCAGAGTTTGCCTTATAATTACAGGACAGTTTAAACTACCAGTAAATTCACAATAATAATATTCAGTAAATAGTATAATATAATATAAATATATGTAACAGATATTTTGTTTTAAAAAGTCAACTAAAAATCTGAAATGGTATAAAATTAATATATAGAAAATCGTCCTGAGTCCAATGATACCAAACACTATGAAATTTACTTCAACAAAATATCATGAAAATAGTATTGAATTTGATACCTAAAATTAATTTTGCGTGGAGGTGTCTTAAGGGCGAGGCAGATCGTGAATATAAAACCATAGTATAGATAATTGAGCTGCTCATTATATTGCTCGGACGCTGTCCGATTAGTTTGTCATTTTGTCATGCAAAGTATTTCGTAAATAGTTCAGTGAAATAGTGTTCAAAGAAAATTCAGATGTAAGTACACAAATATTTTAGAATAGAAAATATTTTAAAACGTCAAAATGGAAGAAGTTTATTGGGATAGATGTTTTATTTTCAAATTAGGCAATTACGATTTAATGTATCTATGATTCAGAGTATTTTGTTCCAAATTTAATGTTGATGTTTTTATACGTTTATTGCTGATATTTCTATAATTATAAAAATTATAGAACGAGGAAAATTATGAACTTTCAGAATTTATATAATGTTGTGTATATTTTATTATTGAATCTTTTCTGTCAATATTCTGAAATTAGTCTTACAGAAAATAAATTTAAAGTTGGTGTATTGAAAAAAGAAAAATGAAGAGTAATATTTCTTCCAAAGACAACCTATCTGGTGATTAGGTAATAAAGACAAAAGGAAAATGGGCATAGCCAAAGGAATTTAGAAAAGGAGGTGTCTTTTTGAATTTTGAAATGGGATGATACATTATATTTAACTACAAAGCCAGGAGAACAAAATATGAAAAATGGTGAAATAATAATATAAGCTTTTGAGAGGAGAATATATATATATATATAATAGGAAATATGACGAGCTATATTAAAAGTTTTATTTAGGCTAATTTTATTTGGAATATAATAATCGAAATAATGATTTATCTAAATAATTTTAGACGAGACAAAGGACATGAAAAAGAATGCCTTGATTTAAAACTAAGATGCTACAAATTTTGTCACTCTTTCAGTATAAATTTGGGTTAACATGTGCTGTAAGTTAAATGTGATTTTGTAGTGTTCACAAAATGGGGAACTCGTCCTTTCCATATCTATTTTCGGGAATCGTCGCGACATTCACGAAAATATATCATGAAAATCCGGGATTAAATCTTTATTATTTCTTTTTTCTCAAATAAATGGCCAACTTTTGAGGGGAGAAAATACATTTTCTTTTCCGGTGTTTGTTTTTCATGGTTGGGGGCAATTCGAGCCAGGACCTCTCGTAAAATTTTAGAATATATTTCCTTATAGTACATAGAAAATATTCTGTATATCTTATTTCAAGAGAAAAAGACTCCTAAAAATGTCCGTATTTTTCTTGATGGAAAAATGAATAACAGTAAGAAAAATTCATGATAAAAACAGAGAAGAATGTAGAGTTATTTTTCCTATCCCACTAATTTTCTTTCATTGATGTGCCTATCTGAGACACAAAATTCACTATGAACGTCGAAATTACAGTGGATTCTATAGACCAGGTCCGTAGCTAGAGATTTTCGTTTGGGTGGACGACAATAATATTCAAAATTTATTTTTCACTGCACTTGTGCAAGAAAAAGCAAAGAATGTATTTCTTTTGAAGTCCATAATTTTTTTTTATGACCTACAGAAATAAAACGGTATTTTGAGCAAGAAACTTTGTTTTAGAGTAAAGTTAAACGCCTTCATTTTTAAATATATTTTGACAGAAAAACAGTCTCTTTTAAACCATTTTGCGTAATTATAAGCGAAAATGTCAAAAACACAAGTAATTAGAAATAACATAAAATTATTATAAAATGCCTAATTTTAATTTATAATTTTGGTATAGATTAAATTGCTACATTTCAAAACAGGTGAAAATTGGTCAATAACTCTGAGGATTTTGTTTTAATTAAATATTAAGTAGAATAAATACGCACAGCATACAAGTAAAATGCAATATTTTATTTTGAAATAGTTCTTTCTATATGTTAACAACATAAAAACAGATTCAGAAATTTGAATGACCTCAGTGTTAAAAACATATACATTTAAAAATTTAATATGATTTAGTTTGGGAGGGCCTCAGCCCGCCCTAATTCAATCTCTGGCGACGTTCCTGAGTCAGGATGGCATTGTCCTTATAAAAGCACTAAAACAAGTCCAGAAGCGAAAGTGGTTCCAGTTCTTTAAAAAGAGAAATCAAGGATGTTGGCCAACAAATACTGTAGTTGTCATTGAAAGTGACCACACCTATAGGAGGATTGACCTAAGGGCCAAAAGTGTGCTTCCTTGTTTGACCAGGAGAGTTTTAGTACTTTTGCTTTCGAAACTAGTACTATAGGGTTCATTCAAGTATCCTTCTTTGTTAAAACTAAACGAGAAATTTAGTACATTTCTACGGAACTAATACCAAAAGTTTCTTTTACATGTGTTTTCTTGTCTTGTACAAAAAGAAAAATTTATTACGTTTTTACGAATCCAGTATCATTGGGTTTAATAAATACAACAAAAGGTTGTGGTGTATACACTTACCTTTAAATGGTATTGACAATGAATATTTTGGAAACATTTATTATTTTTAAATAAATGAAACTTGGTTATAAACAGAATAAAACAAAATGTTATGAATGTAGAATTGCACTTATTATTTTAGATTTTCTGTAAAAATTATTTTTAATTTTTAAGTTATTTTCATAATAATGGGACTTAAACAATTTTTATGTTTTAGTTAATAACAATTTCTTTTTATTATTATTATTAAAGTAAAATTATTTGATTTTTCATTTTTATTTGATTTCCTTTTAATAACAGAGCTTTGATATTAGATATTTGTTAATATTATTCAGTAATTTTTTTTTTATTATACTAAGGATATTTAACTACATTGAGAAAGTTAAGAAAGGCAATTTGTTGCTATTTTTAGAATTATTTCTTTATAATTATTTTTACTTACAAAATATAATATTTTTGTTTTAGTGCTGATTATTTCCAATTTTATTAACAACACTTTTTTTTTTTAATTATTTTTAAATAATTAATAATGATTATGCAATAACCTTTTGACTTTGTTGTATTTTAGTTTGAATATTTTTTTTTTATTTTTTTTTTTGATAGGACTAAAGAGTTATCAGAAAGACCTTAAACCATTTTACATTTTCATAATTCTAAGAAGTAAATGTTAATTATTATTAAAGAGTTAGTTTTCTTGTGATATCTTAGTATCATCATATAAGTGGTGATTTATTTTCTATTGGTTTACTTTTGGTGACTCACTTTATGTTTTCTTGATCACACTTAAAAGTGTTATAATGTGGTAGCAAAGAGAATAAAGCAGTTAATACTTTAAAAGTTATTGAATGACACTAAAAGATAATGAAAATAACTGAAAATAATTTGATTTACAAATTATTCAATTTATAATAATTTTCGTTTTTATTTGGAGCTCTTGTGTTAATTATTAGTATACTTTCGTTTCTTAATTTACTTGCAAACTATTTTTATTAATTTATAAAGTACCAACAAAAAATTAATATTACAATTATGCTATAATATAGTGATCATAAAAATACTGATATGATGAAACTCTGTCAGAATAGTATTTATTTAATTTCTTTGGAAATGAAAATCAAACATTGTTGAGAATTTACAGTAGTATATTTAAATAATTTTAAATTCCTAGTAGTAATAATAAATCACAGTTAAAGATCATAATAAAATATACCACATTATAACACTTTAGCATGCGATTTTCTTGCCTTACTGGAAAAACTATCTTTCTAAAATGTCAATGTATATTTATTATAAACATATTTAGACAATTTCCGCCATGTAGGATAATACAGGAATAATTTATTATTTGCGATCTCAGTTTGTTGATAAAACATAAAACGCGATTTCAGAGAAAACGCGATTCCAGATATGACCAGAAAACATTATGAACTGAAGAAAATGAAGTTGAACTTCCACAGTGAGTTTTGTATTTTATTTTACTTTATTTTAGCCATTTGAAAATAGACTTGCTTTTTGGTCTAAACTGTAGTGAAATTTATAAGATATTTTCGGAGAACCTTTACAAGTAATACAAGACAGGAATTTGTGTTCGTGTGAAATTCAGTGTGCAGCGATAGTTCAAGTGTTATAATATTGACCTCAAATACGTTCCTCTATATCTATTGACAGGCAAATTACTTTCTTCTTTTATAATGGAAAGATATTGAAATTCAGATTGGAATTCATTGGTTTTTCGTTTTTGTTTGGAGAAACAATTTTTATCATTTTTTTAAACTTTATGGCATTTTCATAGTGAGCCTTCTTCAAAAGTTAGTTGTGAAATATTTTGAAATTTTAAATTTTAAACAGTTTTTTTTTTTTTTTTTATTAACATTTGGGAAGCAAATGGAATATTTTTGTGGACAAATATTGAAATTTATTCAGTCTTGAAGAATACTTGGATCTTAGGTTGAATAAAAATAACAAGGCTTCTTATATATTGAATTATTTTGTTGTAAAAGTATTGTTCATAGACACTTACGATTATAATTGAGATTATTTTAAGAATACATTTGACTTAGGGTATATAACCTATAAACTATTTACAAGTTGATTTCTTTTTAACTTTATGAGTAACCTTATCAACTATTTTCAGGGGTTTAGTTAGAAACCCATGTTTTGATAAAATGTGATGTTATTTCAGAGGAGTATGAACGAATGTGTACAACTCTTTATTTTTTTTGTGTTTATTAATAAAAAGTATAGGTATCTGCAGGGCAGATTTAATGTTTTACATTTACGGTTAATAAATCCTAGGACAAGGTTAGTAACATTTTAAAGATAACAGTAAGACTTTACTTTGTACTAAGTCTCCAAAAAGAGAATTGAGGGATTGAATAAAGTATCCTTATCTAGTTGGATAATTATTCAAAAGTCACTGGCAAAAGTGACATTTCCATTTTTCTAAATGAACTTCCATTTTGGGAAGGTTTTGGTAAATATAGAATCGAAGACAAACAGTAAAGGGTTTGGTCTGTCGACGAATTAGAGGTTCCAGCAAAATCATGGAAGGTGATAACTGCTGAAGGTTCTGCTAGGAGACTGTACTTTCCTACATGCCAAGTGGTGCGACAGTCAGGAATACTGCTGCTATACGGATTGTGGAAAGCAAGTTGTTCCTCAGAGAACATATTGAAATATCCAAGGGGGATATACTCCGATAATAAGAGGAAAGATACCTTATTTAGGGAGTTGTGTTTTTTTTTTAGGGAAATGTATATTGAGAAATACAGTGCAGGAATTGCATGAAAAATCAGTAAAACTTACCGATTCTGAAGAAATTAAAGAATAAAGTATGATAAACTTCAGAAATTTATGGAGTTTTTAATTTAGATGCTGAAAAATTTGGATCGTAATCCAGAATTAATTCATACACAATGAGAAAAGTAATTACAGTATAGAAGAAAAAAATAAATGCTGCGCAGCTAGCTTAAGTGAACGGTAAGGTTCCCAATTATAGCTAAACATAATATAAAATATCGAAGACGTGCCAGTAGTACCTGTTCAAGCCATGAAAAACCTTAGCCACGAAAAGCCAATAATTTATACTCATTTCCAATACATAATCGTATTTTCTACCCATTCATCAAGACAACAAACATTCTTAATCCCATTACCATACTTTATTAAAATGAACAATATATATAATTTTAAAATCATTTTAGTTTTGTACAATACGTTATATATTTTATGTAAAGTTGATGTACCCAGGACAACTCGGTTTTGGTTGATGACAATTACAAGTTGTCATATCATGATCAAAAAAATTTCCTTTGATCAAATCATCTGGAAAAAGAGAAATTTTGTATTAAAATACTATAAAACCTATCGGGTAAAAAAAATATACCGTATACACAGACAAGTTCCTTCAATATATCAACATGTAAAGAAATTGTAGAGATTGGTACAGTATCATGATCCATGTGATGTTTTGCGAATGTCACTACTTCATTTTCCCACTCCAACGACTCTAAGTAATGTACACCAAACTCCACCATACCATATCGTATACTCAATTTTATTTTATTACAGATCATGGTGGGTATGTAACCTAATTGATGAAAAACATAAAGAAAACTTTCTTGTAGAGCATGTGATGGGTTCTTTATTTTATACATAGTTACACCAAAAGATCCGGTTTTACTAATACGAAATTCATAATTCTCGAAAAAATCATCTGAAAACAAAAATTTTAATATGTAAAGCTTTATATTTTTCTAATTAAAATATATAACTTACCAGTTACTCTAATATTTTCATGAACATAGGTATCCATAATGAACATAAATAGAACTATATAATACTAAACAAATAGAACGAATGGAAAACAATATGATATTATAATTTGAGAATATTTAAACCTTGTAAAATAATCTCGTGTAAATTGTTATCGGTAAATCTATTGTGCATTTATTACAAAAAGCAGGAAAATAATTTAAAGTTAACAATGGTATAAACTAAAGTAATAATTTTATTACAAAAATATTTTATACCTTCGTGTTAAAATTTAACCTACTTTTGTGTAGGAATAACCATGAATTTACGTAATATACATTTTTGTATTGTTATAATTTCAATCGATCGAAAAAATTCTGAAATATGAAACAATAAGTACAATTGTTATACTAAATTATACGAATTATTACCAATTTTCGTATCCGATTATCTATTCAATAAACACAATATTAAATTATGTTTTGTTTAAATCTATATAGATTTATGAAATACTTTAATAGTAAACTATAATTACAGTTGTTATAAAACTT
>JAQIWE010002700.1:0-12799 GCA_034698565.1 Campodea plusiochaeta | reverse complement strand
TTAGTTACAGTCAATAATAACTTATTAAAGGGTTACCTTAAGCTAAATTGTCTTTTCTGATATTATAACATAATATAAGTATTCTTGATATAAATAACTCATAGGCCTACTATATTTCTTACCTCTCAAAAATCATCAGTTGTGGAGATATTGTGGAAAAAGCAAGAAAATAATCTGTAAGGTAGCGAAATTAAGCAGGATGATTTGTGCTACCTTGTGAAAAATCTATCGAGTATATAAACAGAAATATCTCTTGATCCGTTGGGTCAAAAAATGTCAAACTTTTTGCGAAAATTCTTTAATAATATAAGGTACAAGATAATCACAGAAAACTGGAAATTCATTATCTGCAGGTAACCCTTTAAATTTGTAATATCAATTAAGTTTAGCTGACTGGAAAACTGTATACTTTTGGAGTTGGACAAATTAGCGTGACATCTGTTGTTGGTAAATGAAACTTACAATGTAATACGATGGTGATAAATAGTGTAAAAGTGTCAATCATTATATTATGCAGCTGTGGTAAGCGTAGAATAATAAAATAACTCATAGTCACACGTCGATTGGAAACTTATTTGGAGCATTTGATAAGTAGTATATATATTTGAAAACAATTTATAAAACAGCTGCAACTCAGAACAGTAGATTATTTAAAATCAAGTCGGAAAAGTAACGTACTAGAAAGTTTAAAAATGTAATACCTCGTAGTCTAAGTCTTTGTATACTCACAACACTGTTATGATTTTCATGTACGCACAAAGCATTGTATGCTCAGAGCACGTACGCTCATAGCACGGAGCCTTTTAAAATCATTATGACAAAACACTGCCGATACTGGCAGTTCATATTTAAACTACAGGGGCCGTAGCAGCTAAAATCTGCTAACTGCCAAAAAAGTTCTATAAGTCCCTTGAACTTTTTTCGACCCTCAGCAGCTTGACTTGCGGTAAGCTGTTTCTAATTTACATTAGGTGATTCAGTCGGCAACTGCGGCGTCGAAACGGCTTAGGCTAAAGTCAGCTTATTATAAAAAGTCTTATCAGTAGTTTCTTTCCCTTTTCATTAAAAATTTCCTGCATAACATCACAATCTAAAACAAATATATCTAAAATAATAAGCTATATCTTCAAACACCAACTTCCAAAACATGTGACTTTCATATAACGAATATTCTCCTCGTTCCCATACATAACAAATTATTTAAACAACAGTATCTTCCACTGCAATAAATTCATAATGTGTAAATTAGCCAACAAAGAGATAAAAAATAAAGAGCAGTATGAGCGACCACTACTCCACTAATGTTTCTGGAATAAAGTGGGAGTTGGCGACATTTCTGGTTCGAATGCCAAGCCAGAGGGCGGGTAATAGGGTATGGGTAGAGTGAGGAGGGGTAGTGGCATCGGTGGTGTCCCATCACTGGTCACTCGGGTGGTGTACCCCATGCTACGAGAAACAGCACATATTACATACGCGGGAGAGAAACATATGCAAAACAGAAGCTTTTTAACGAAACGATATTTGAGTGGTGTGGTGAGTATTTGAAGTTGTGGAACACCTTGTTCAATGTTTCATGTTCACTCACTTTTTATGAAAGTAGGGGATAAAATTGTCACATTTATTTGATGAAAATGTTGGTTGCGTTGTTTGAACTATTTATGGCTTTTTTCTTTTTAACCCTGTATGAACATTTTTTTTTTCATGAGAATGTCAGTACAGGTGTTTTTTTGTAATTCAAGGTTTAATGAATTTTGTATAAATATTGTAGTCCAATGTCCCGTAAGGTGGAATAATGCAATTTAATGTCAATACAAAAAGTGTTGGATCTTTTTTGTGTAGAGCCTTTAGATTTATAGTTTAGAGAATCAGAGAATATGTGACAGTCAATATCGCTAATTTCATTACATATTCTCTCCCGTTGTATTAAATATTTCTGATACATACCATCATACACACATGAATTCCTGAACCTTTATTATTTGACATGATAATAGCTATAGTTAAGAAATAGTTCGTCTCTTCAACGCCAGTAGAGGTCACATTGAGAGAAAAAAAGTACGATATTAAGCATGATCTTTCTCTGAAAGTTGGGTTGAAGATAGGTTACTGTAGATTACTTATTTCTAATTAAAACTACACCACGTTTCAGAATCGTCGTGTTGTTTGTGAAGTATTGATATGTGGAAATGGGTAACATGAGATGGTGTCTCTATATTCGTTCGTGGAATCGTTGTACCTCATGAATGAAGAGAAATATAGTTTTTTTTAACCTTACCACAATCAGACATGTTTGTAAAATTATTTCTCGTCTTTCCAGCAGAAAACTGATCAGTTAATCAACATAAGGTAAAGCATATCCAATGATGAGGAACAATCATAAAGAAAGAATTCAGTTCATGTGACTAATAATAATGCATGTTAGTAATTGTACAATCACAGATAAAGTCACACTATTATATGCTCATAGATCCCATATTTAATACACTACCATTCCTTTTTCTTAAATAAAAAAAGAGTATAAATATTTACCTCTTTAAACAGGGTTTATTATATTTAAATCAATTTTTTATTTACAACATTACGAGAAGTCAATCCTATCCTAAATATATACTGCAGACATAACTGCAGAGAAGTTGGAAACTCTATATATAACATTCATTCTAAATTCCTAATGCAAGTGATAGCATTGAAACACTTATTTATTTCAGTTCCTGAAAGTTGTCATTTATAAAATGTAATACTTGATCACTTGAAGAATATATTAGCCGTGTCCAAAAGAAAGAAATATACTTAGATTTTCAAAAATTCTGACTTTCCGATACTAACATCGTAAGTGGGAAAAGTCTACATTTGAATAGAGTATATTCATATCGCAAAATAAATTCCTAACGCTTAGGTTTATATTAAGTACAGCGATATAAGCAAAAAAGAAGAAATAAAAAAAAATCATTTCTCCCATCACCATACATTTTTCTACTTGAAACAGAAGAATAATTTCCTAGACTAAACGAGTAAGCTGAATAGAAATGTTATGTGATAGAGAATATGAGAAACTGGGCGGAAATGGCCCCACATTCGTTTCTGCCAGTGGAATTTCTTTTTACGTGACTTGCTCGGGAAAGTCCCTTACTTTTCTTCCCCACCCCTCATTTCGTTGGATAAAAAATAATAATAAAAAAATTTACTGACACCTTTTTTCTTTGACTCATTTTTGTCTTTTCCTTCACTCCACTTTATATTATTGAGCTCTATTTTTTCCTCTTTATCAATTTTCTTCCAGAAATTTATAATCTGTTGAACAGAGGTGTAAGGAGAGAAAAGGCGTCAAGATTTCATGATGTACGACAATATCCTAACATGATTTATTGGCCAGATGAAAAGTGTTATAGAAAAAAGGAAATTGAAGAAAAGCGAATAAAAAAGAGAGTATGATCATTTATCCTCATGTAAAGAGTTTACAAAGACACATGCCAATTTCATGAATTTCAGATATACGACGGTATAATTTTTGGTTATAATACGAGTTTGTTTTTGCAAATGTTCAGCTCTTGTTATTTGTAACTTAAATAGAACCGTTATTAAACTCTTAAGAAACATCTAACAGTTCCATTAAACTGTCGCAATATTTCCAGCAAGGTTACCATGTTACATGAAGTAATTTATCTTACAAACCCGCTCTACTGGTCTATATTTTCAAGAAGAAAAAAATTCCAATATATCTTGTTAGTTATAAAGACACTTTCACACTTATATAGTATATTTTACATATAAAAAACATTCAGTAGATGTACGTCAGTTCACTGTTCACATACTTCACATGTTCAAATTAAATAAATTACTAAACAAAGTGATCATTTATTAAAGTTAATACTTAACAGTAGATTTTGAATTGCATGGTCAAAAATAAAAATGCAAAGCAACAATCTTTGAAATATGTTAAACACATCCATTTAACGCTTATGATGATAACAATCGTGCATTTTATTTTAATTATCTTTTTCTAAATATACTTATCAGTCTGATAGCATACAAATATAGTTCTAAAACAGACTATATAACTCATAAAATA
Organism: Campodea plusiochaeta; assembly: GCA_034698565.1. Lineage (NCBI taxonomy): Eukaryota > Metazoa > Arthropoda > Diplura > Rhabdura > Campodeidae > Campodea > Campodea plusiochaeta. The sequence goes on along the minus strand of JAQIWE010002700.1, from coordinate 8,730 downwards.
ACTGTGATCTACTTCTTACTCTATTTCACTTACATCATTATTTCAATAGCGAAGTTTGTGGACAAAAACGATAAACCTTTAAACCAAAGTACAAACAGTATCTCTTTGCATAAAACCTTTCTTTATGAATGCCCCATTCCCCCTGCCTTCCCATCCGCATAAATCTGATGACTGCAATAAAGGACAAGCTACAACTACAGTATCATAATATTCTTTCATTCTTTTTATATACATGATGTATTCTCGTTTTCCCATAGAACAAACACCCCAGCAGTCGGTGACTTAATTACCCAACTTTTTATGCACACTAGATTATTTCTATGCCACTCTTTCACTTTGATATTCTTTTTCACTTCTCTTTACCACATTTAAAGCTGTTTAGTTCTTTATTTTACAAAGCATAGCTATTTCATGGAATATTATTCTTCGTTAAGGAAAATATGAATGAAAATTTTCTAGTTAAAAATGCTTCTAAGTAGAACACTGCATTACTGCTGTTTATGTTAGAAACTCATTTGAAAACAATGCATTTAATTATATAACACTAATTTTTCAACTAGTATATGTAGGTATACTTCTCTATAAACATGAGCATAAAACAAACAACCATTAGCGTTCCGAATGTTTTATATGTTTTACATTGCTTTGTAAAGTGGAGTTATGATGTTAATGTGCTGTCCCTTTTACATCAAATGTATGTCCCGGATTTAAATATCATGTTTGTAGATTTGATAAATGCAGATGTTTTGTCGTACTGTATGTGCAACGGAATTGAAGTGCTTTACAGAACAGGAAGGATAGATTTTGTTGGTATACAAGAGAATACTTTTAAGTGGTAGGTAATTAATTATATGAAAGTATTATTTCATTGGGATACTTTTTTTATAAATGTGTACCGAATTTGTTAGAATAGCAACATATTTCATCATCGAATATTTCTGTACGAAATGTTGTGCTAGTCATACTTTCATAATTTTTTATGGAATGTTCGAGAATGTTAGTATTGGCCACTCTGTGTAATGACCTGTATGGATCGTTCCTATCTATAGATATATAGATAGATACATGATTTTATTGTTTCAAGACCATTGGCCATACAACATAATACAAATATATAGATCAGTCAGTAATACATGGTTCACAATATTTTTTGGGGTTGAAATACGAGAATACGGGATAGTAATATATTTTTACGGTATAACAAAAACATGAATTCTTTGGTTATAATTTGTACAACATACATTCAATGTGATTCCTACTGAAGTGATATTATAATAATTTATTTATATTTTAAATAATTATGCTTTATGTCCAAAGCTGTAAATTTTTTTTCTGTTGTGAAGGACAATAAAAATCATTTATTATTATTATTATTTTATTATTATTGTATTTATAATATATACATTGTTGTAAACATGTAATGTGCATGTTAAACATTATATGAAAAAATATCTTATACAATTCCCTGCATTTTTCTACATTGTGATCGTTGCTATAGTTATTGTTGAATATTGAGAGTTCTGTTTTTTAACATTTTTTTTTTATTTTGATCCTATTTTTAACACACTAGTTTGTTTGAGCATTTTGAATTTTTTTTATATATAAGACCACCGTATCAATGTATCTAATTTTCAAGTAGAGAGACAACAAATTGCCCATGTTTATATACCTACAGAAAAGTTTTTTCTTCTAGTTATTTCATGTAATGTTGGAAATTTGGAAACATAAACATAACAATGTACTTTTGTGTTCAGCATGGGAGAGGTCACACTAGAACACTTTATTAAGTTTGTACATTTTTGTATATTATAGAATATTACAATGGAAACAGACAAATATACCAGCAGACTGTATATTTTCTTTTCCATAATCCACAGTACAGCACAATTAATGGTACTCTATCAACTGATAAGGTCATATTAAAGAAATTTAATATCTTCCATATATTTAGAAATTCTTGTAATGTTGTAACACGATGAGACCAATTTAATGTTCACTTGAAAAAGGGGAGGGTGGAGTGACGTTTTTAGTGTAAGAGTTAAGTACTGAAGTGATAAGCGGCTACGAGTTGGTGTCTTTAAAAATTAGTTAAGGAAATGAAAGAACAGAAGAAGCGAAAAAGAGAGGCGAAAAAATGAGGAGTGATGTGAATTTTTAGTTAGTTTTTTTGAGATAGGAGGAAAGGACGAGAGGAGAGACGGAAATTGTAGCAAAGAGCTTTTAAAAATGTGACGGGAGTTTTAAGGAAGAAAGAAAGCGCTGCCTGTCATTTCAAGAGTTTTCTTTTTCTTTTTATCATTACATGAGATACTTACAGTATGAATAATACCAAAAGAATGGGGAATTATTAAGAATTCTTTCTTATAATTTAGTCCTTTCTGAAATACACTTTTTGCATATTTATAAGTGAGCGGTAGTGTTAAAATTATATATTGGGTTTGAAGGAGATCGAGAAAAAAAAGCTCATTTGCAGTATGAAGATTAGGTATAGAAATACTTTATGTATTGTACATTCAGTGTCGTAACGGATTCGATTTTCACATTTTGGCACCACTGAAAAAGTGTAAAAAAAAGTAACATAAATTTGAAACATGAGCAAATCTTAAAAAAATCAAAAATTTGTTATTCTCGATTTATTCACAATTGGGTAAGGGTTATTCATTAGTTATTTATATTTATTGATACATGCTTTAAAAATACATTTCTTGTCATGTGTATTTTTTTGCCAAGAAAAATAAATAGAAGGAAACAGTATAAAGTAGTATCAAACTCGTCGAAGAAATTTTATATAATATTTTTTATTATTATTTCTTTTTTGTAACTTTTTTTTTAATAATTACAAGATATTTTTGCTGCGAGTGACTGACTTACTTATGTCTGAAATTTATCCACTAATGGTACAGTTATGATTCCAACTCCTCATTAAAGAAGTGAATATTTCAACTTGATTACGTAGTTCGTTCATACAACCCCCTATTTCATCAGATTTCTCCCTGCCCTAACTGAAATTACTGGTATGGATGTGTTAATTGTGAAGTACTCTCATTTGAAGATCGTGTAGAATTTCAATACCATGATGAAGTAGTGCAAATAGTTTTCTGGTTGATGGAAGAGGTAAAAGCATTCTTCCTTCCATCCCCCCCCCCTCTCCCCTGTTCCATCTCTTCGTTCCACAATTGTCACCCATATAAGAAGATGTCTCTTCTGGAGTGAGGTTGTATCTTGCATGCCAATGGAAGATTTTACTCTTGATTCTCTCACTATTGATTGAAAGCTCATTCCTCAACTTACAGATGGCTTAAATTCCCTTGTGTAGCTTTCATTACAATGATGGACTGTCAGAGAGGCTGATAAAACATCAACATGTATGTATTAAGAGAAAACACTTGCTTCCTTTCACATTGTGAAGGAGAAGTGGAAAGAAATGTGTGTAGAAGAGTGTTTTGGTTCATATGTAAAGTAGAATTAGAGGAATAATAGTTGTTGTTAGTTTTATGATTCGTAACTGTTTTTTTATGGTGATTTAATAATTATTTACTTGTGATGGGAATTTACATTAAAATATTTATTTGTGTTGTAAGCAAATATTTAAAATGATTGGTAAAATTTTAGTAATTTAAATTAATTTAATTATAACATTGCAATATTCCTGCTACAACTATCAAACTTTAATTGATTTTCGAATTTTAGTGCATTTTTCTTAATCGATGCTGCTAATTCCTGGAAAACTGTTTGTTAAATTATAAAATCTCACAATATATAATTATGTTTGGACATTATTTATGATTTATCAAAGAAAATCGAATGACTATTCTTGGTGGGTAAACTTTTTGTGTACATTTCTATTTAAAAAACTGAAAAATCATTTCAGTTGGTATAAATAAACAGTATTATTAATCAAGTACATTTTTAAATTATTTTAATATTTACTATATGTTTCAAAATCTGTTAATTAACTTTTAAGAGGAAGGAAATATATGTACTGTTTTTTATATTGGAGAGGAAAATGTTGATAACTGCATTCTCAGAGAATTTCCCCCTGAAGGAGCAGCGGTGTCCCACGTACTTTAAAAAAAATCGAATACAATGCTACTACGTTAATAGTTTATTCAGTAAAAATGTTGTTGTTGACTGTATATGCAAATGTCTGCTGCTGATAGCTCTATTATCAATTTTTAAGATTATTTATAGAGTTCTTTATAAATAAATTGAAATATTATAATTATACATAGTTTGTTTGTACTATTAAAAAAATCAACATGAAGTAAGTAACTCGTATTAGTAATAAATCCTATGTAAATATAAATATTATGTTATACTGTTAATATCAACAACTTCTTTATACGGGCTATGACCGAAAAGCAAATATTGAAAAAAAAAGAAAAAAAAATAGTAATAAGTCACAAATAACATTAGTAATACATTTATATCAAACTGTTACATCAATCCATTACATCTGGAAATAAAACTATACACCTCCCCCTGCAATCTGTGTAATAACTATACAAAATCGAAATTGGAATTCCCCTGTATATATACATTATCATCTGCACTATTATTAATTTGAATAGAATAAATATATATTAATACAGAAACGAAGCCAATTCAATTATTTGTATGAAAATCCGGAATGGGGGGGAGGGGAGTAGATAGAGTATTATAATATAAAATCCCATTGTTGATTGATGCTTCATCCCTTCTGTTGCACATATTGTAGCAGATATACAGCTTACAAACCCAAGCTGTTACATTATACGCCTCCAATGACTGCTGTGTGGAATAGCGAGTTCAGTCACATGGTAACATTTGTGTATGGGCAGCAAGGGGAAAGTAGGATCTATCAGCATGGACCCCCATAGGATGGACCTTTGGATTATGCTAATAGAGCGTATTGAATAGGAGATAACACCTATCGCGTGAAATCCGCTTAATTCACGCAAACGGGGCCTCTGGTTTGAGGGACTAATGCACATTTCGATGAAAACTACAATGGAAATGGGAGGGGGACTACTCTCATTAAGTATCATCTCTATGACAAAACAATATGCAGGTCAATTCAATGCAAATGGATTGTTAATTTACAAAACAAATATTTATTGCATGGTTGTAATCCCTTTTGTTATTAGTTCTCATAGGGGCTGTTGGAAAATGAATAGTTCCAAGATTGAAATTTGATCCTGATTCTGATTACTTGTTTATGAAATGTAGAGAATTAGTGAGTTTGTGAAATTGATATTATTAATGCATCGTTGGTGCGTTATTGTGATTTTCCTCCTGTTTGTTAAGTGCATATATTTGTTTATTATAATGATCGATGAAATGGAATTGATTAAATTTGTAAAGATTAATAAACATGTTAGCGTTATAGTTCAAAAAGAGCATTTTTGAGAGAGAGGTTAATTTAAATGTAAACATGTTGTGCTTTTTGTTTATAGCATTAATATTTAGTGAGAAATAATAAATCACTTTGATTCACAGTATTATTTTTATTATTAGTTTCGTATACACACCGATTATACAGTATTCTATGTGATTCGTTCCGGGTGAGGATTCCAATTAGTTTTCATCGGGGATGCAATTTTATAATTGAACTGATCTAGTTCATGATATAGTGTTTTTACCATTCTACAGAAATAGTTTGTGATTAACATATAGACAAATGTAATCGTTGATGTTTGCAGTTATTAGCTGACTATGTGAACTTGAAATCAGATTCCTTTATAGTGCCATAATGATCAATTAACTTTTTTTTAATCTGATGTTACAGAGGGTGTTGATAAAAATACTTTTACAACTTCATTTTTTTAATAATGTGAAAACTAAAAGAGATAAAAGTGAAAAATATTTTGCAGAATGTTCACAATGTCTCAAAGTCTTTTTCCATCATTTAATAAATTTCAAGAGAGGGTATTTCATTTCTTGTTGCCCATTTAGTCTGAAAAACTTCCAAACATATTCTATAGCAAATCTACATTCGTGGTCGATATACCGTCGAAAATTCACATTAATTTTTTTTAACTACTGTATAATGTCAATTAGAAAACTGTATTCTTCAAATACCCACGAAAAGAAAACCAATGTGGTTCTATCAGGTGATCTGCGTAATCATAGAATTAGTTAATCTCTCCCAATCCATTGTAACGGGAATTTGTCATCCAGATATATGCAACTGAAAAACCTCACTCAGATATTGCGCACACCAGATTGCCGATTTGTATATATGCTATTTTGCAAAATTTTGAAGTTTATTTGCACCTGCTCACATTGAATCACTCTCTTTATTGCCATTTCTCATGGTTTAGTCATTTTCCTTAATTTCGCATTTCTCCGGTAGGCGCGCAATTTGAATGTACAAGAATAAACTAAAAATAAATCTTTAAGTGTATATGAATATAATACAAAAAACTTTGTCGATTTATTTCCCTTGGTTTTTCAGTTATTTAGGGAAAAGTTGTAAAGGTATTTTATGCACACCCTCTATATGCAGTCTGATTTTTAATTCGATTAATATCAACGATTTTGATTTTTTAAGCATATCAGAAGTGATGAGGAGCTCTTTTCAAAACTTCAAACAGAATCTCATATATTAGAGTAGTAGTTATCAAATTGTCTTCGCCGTTAATTCCTAATTTGAATAACATCTACCAAGGAAAACAACTTAAATTCAATGCCACGGAACTGAAAATATCAATATTTGCAAATATATTGAAAAATACCTAAATGAACTCATACATAAATATGTTCTGATTATAGTAAAGTGTAAAAGAATGCAAAAATCAAAATAAATGGTTAAAATTACCAATATATTACGGAATGTTATTTAACTTTGTTGCCTTGAATTTCGTTCTAATTGATGTGCTAAAACCTTATATGTATTAATTTACCTTATATTATTAATTATTATATTAAAATTATTATTATTTCTTTATTTTTTCATACAATACAATACAATATGAAATTGGTAACAAATAATATCCGCTCGTAGAACATCTTGAGAAAGGACATTATTCAATCATGGTTCAGCTTGGCAATCCGAGGGTTCTAGTTACAATAGATGTTGAACAGATGGCTGCTTGTTTTTGCATGATGGAAATTATTATTATTATAATTATTATTAATTATTATAATTATTTATTTATTATTTATTATTATTTATTATTATTATTTATTAAAATTATTATAATTATTATTAAATTATTATATTATATTATTTATATTATTAAACCTTATATTATTAATTTTTAAAACCTTTATAACGCAATTTTAACCGTAAACATCTTCCAAGATTAAAGTTAGTTTTTAAAAATACTGTTTACTGTAATCTTTCTTCAGTCAGCACTGTATATATTGTCCCCATGATTTCCTACTTACATAAGTGAATAATAACATAGTTATATAAATTTTCGAAGATTCAGTGGCTTTTCTTGATAATAATTCATCTTCAAACTTATAGATTAGACCACTTCAAAACACAATAAAATACTAGATGGATGTTTCGTTTGCCAGATTATCATACAAACATTTTCAAAATACAATATGGTGAGAAAGGGAATAGAATCCCAATCAATTTACGAGGATTTCAAACAGTTTAAATGAACACAAGAATTATGTCAGACCATCAAATCAAGAAAATTCAGCTATTGTCAGACACATTGCAAAAACGAACACTCGCAAGAAAAAACATAAAATTGATTGGGATTCTACTTCAGTTTTATATTGAGACAACAGAAAGACAAGATTTCGGACAATGGCAGCCATAGAAATCATCAAACATGGTAACAATAAAATGAATGACGCTCCAGGTTTTGGACTTAACTATTTTTGAAACAGTTTTGTGGAATCAGTCCTTTGATTTTGTGCGTCTTTTCTTGTAACTTTATTCCCTTTCTCAACGTATTGTATTTTAAAAATGTTTGTACGATAATATAGCAAACGAAACATCAATCCAGTATTTTATTGTTTTTTGAAGTGGTCTAATCCATATTTTGAAGATGAGTTATTATTTATTTTCGAATTTTGAATCATTATAAAATCTCAAAAATTATATTTCAACTACCAAAAAACATAACAGTATACAGAAAATCATAAAAATTTCCTGCACCCTGCAGATAATAATATTCTTGTAATGGACTTTTTCCTTCTTTTGTTTTAAGACCGAGAAGAGAATTGTTACAATCCAGTACCAGCTCTAGGAATTTACAATTGGGGAGCTCTGGTGCAAGAAATGAAAACTGTTTGGAATAATAACTGATGATGTGACGAACTTATTTAAATATTAGTTGTTTTTTTATTCAAAATAATTAATAAAATATCTTTAAATTAATAATATTATGAAATATTATTATGGAGATTTCCTTTATCGCCGTGAACTGATTGGATTAATGACAAGGAAGAACCAAAGTAGACTGTACATATTAGATATTAAAAAATCCGACTCGAATAATTACGGATACGATCAGGGATGGGTATTGCTGGAATCGGCATTGGAATTAGAATCGGAATTTAATCCGCATTTTCATGGTATCCGAATCGGAATTGGAATTCATATTTTTCAAGATCAAGTATTTTAATCGGAATTAGAATTTTTATTATTGAAGTATTTTAATCAGAAATCCATATTTTTCTAATTCTAATTAATTCATATTTTTCAGTGGCTTATCTTCCCCAATATTTTGAAAATCGACTGCAAATTGATAGTTTTCTCTTAAAAAAAATTTAACTGTCTTCAGG
>JAQIWE010002699.1:0-12800 GCA_034698565.1 Campodea plusiochaeta | reverse complement strand
TGGAAAATTGTATTAACCCCCATGAATATTCTTTTGGAAACCAATATTTTCATTTTTGACCATAATTTTGTTTTTATATATTGTTCCCTTCGAGATTCTAAAAACTTTCAGTGATACCCTCGTATTTAAGAAATATTTTTACACCTATTATAAGAGATTGATATTTTTAAAAAGTTCAACAAATGTTTATGACTTTATATCTACAGTACTGTAAATCGAATTTATGTGCCAATATCTAACGTGCATGAAATTAATCTCGAAGGGTAAACCTTTTATCTAGGTCACAAATATTATTTTTCATCTAAAAATCGAATTTTGTGTTTGCGTGAAATAATATTTTGAAGGTTAGAACATGCCTCAATAACTTATTTGCTCTCTCAAACTATACAATGTTTTCCCGTTTAAAAATCACAATAGCGATACATGTTTTAAAAATGTTGGTGCAATATTATGAACACATGAACAGGAAGGGCTTGATGAAAAAAAAGAAGCAAAAGTTGTATTAGTTGAATAATGTCATGCATCGCTTGCTTTATTAATAATGCAAAAGAGGAGCAAAAAAAAAAACAGATTCACAGCAATTTCAGAGTATTTTAACTGCATAATGTCAATGGAAATGTTTGATATAAATAAAATTACAGAAAAAGTAATAGCTATAAGAGAAGAAATTGAGCAACGACACAATAAAAATGAAATATAAGATTGCTGCCTGCAAACTTTTAAAATTTTTAATTGCAGATCAAAAACTATATTTAAACCAGTTTATCTTACATACAGTTTTATATCGCTTAAACAGAAGTGCTTATATATATTTATGAAAACTTATATCAGATTTATGTACTTACAGCAACGATCACGAAAAATTGTTGCTTATTGAGACTTTAAAACTTCCATGCTCTTATCATATTTCACTTATACGAATATTTATATTTCACTTATACGAATATTATTTATAGGTCTTTTCATGTATGACAGATGAACAATAGCTCTACAGTTCGTTTATATATAATGCTGTTTAAACAATAATTTTTAAAAATGAGTAGTACAAAAATGATCTTACCTTCATCTCAAATACGTCTGCAAATTTTAATGTTGCAGTTCCACTTAGAGAATAAACTTTTGAAGTAATATTTATAAAATTTCCGAGAATATTAACGTAGCGCATGAAAAGCTTGGTACCAAGAACTCAAACGGAATCTCTTAAAATTGTAAAAACTGGCTGACATTTAAAATATTATTAACATGCAGTAAGCTAGACTGAAACTATATTTTTTGTTCTGACAAAAAATTATAAGTTTGATTATTTCTTGGCATTATCAAGTATATTTAAAATAGTAACAATAGAATAAAAAAATACCATACGTTTTCCCTCTTCGTAAATCCATTAAAAATATATCCTGCGCTTCTTTTCACACTTTTATGTCTCGTCTAAAATTCTCTTTATATATCAGAATTATAAATCTATAGTTGAAAATCGCGATTCTTCCTGTATTTATAACTCAATAAACTCATATAGCATAATTAAGTGCATGAAGTTTCAATAACGTAATACGCAACAGAATGTACTAATAGCTATTTCATTAGGGACTACTAAACAATATATCACTTGCTTATTCGAAATATTCCATTTTTTCAAACATTACTGCAACGCACACTCTTGATAATCTGACATTCATATATAAAGTTTGGGAGCAAAAAATCTCATCTATTTCAATTTAGTTTTCATACATTTTTTCTCTTTTTTCGTTCCAAAAAGCTGTAGTATTACTATGCGGGCAAAGTAATGAAGGCAGGAAAATGTATTCCCGTTATTTCGAAATTAAAGTTGCTGGAACAACTTTTCTCTCAAAGTTCAAAGTTTCACCGGAACATCGTTTGGTGAAATGAGTAGTATGCAGCTTTATTTGGTGGTGAGAGAATTATTTATAGAAGTTTAATAAAGTAAAATGGTTCCTTTCTATTTTACTTCAGTCTGAACTACACAATAACATTGTTTCGAAATATACAATAAATTTGTTTCGAAATATACAATATTCCAGTTTCGAGGCTGACAAAATTCTAAAAAAAATCAGAAATTTCATCCTGCTGTTTCTCAAGAATTTCTATATTTCCAACAGTCTAATCAATAACACGCTGCAATACAAGTGTAAACACACATGTAATTACATATACAGTAATGTAAATATATTGCTGCAGGGGGACGAAATGATACTGTACTTTGTAATCTCCCGCAGTCATGTGAAATAGTATTAATATAAGGTAGAGTAACAGTATAGTAGTGGAGTAAAATAGTACAGCATTTAATCACCACGTGGTTCAACTTGGTAAACAAACATTATAAATAAATAAATCACTCTGAGTATTAGTGTGGGTTAGTTACGGAAATAATAATTGGCTGAAACACATTGTATAAGTGATAGAATTATTAGCAATATTATACATTTCCTTTACGTGTTCAACAAGAAATAACACCGCGTAAATCAATAATGCATTATAGTATTTTGATATTTCAAACCAAAATTCACATCACATTTCGGAAAATAACATATACTTAGTTACTTACATAGATATCCGTTAATCAGCATTAAGCACGGACTCCAACACTAACGTCGTAAGTTGGTTTTGCCGCAGTTACATCGACGGCTGGCAAGGCCCATCGACAAATTTTCAGTTATAACTTACTTAAAACAATATGCTGCTAATTAATATTTATTAGAGGGTATAAATAGGTTTAATTACTAAAATGTAAATCCCATCAATGTTACTATAACTGAATATTTGCAATTCCTTGGTAAATTTATATGTGTATATGGCACTTCATTGCTGGAGAAAATGTGAAGATGCAAGTAACCCTTTAAAATATAAATTATTTACCTGTAACATGAAGAATAATTATCCTAAAAATATTCTGAAATCCAAATTTAAATTCACAGCAAACACTGAAAAGTCACTGTGTTATTGTCAGCTAGCACAGTAATATTAATTTGTAGCACGAGAGGAAATCATTATTTTATAATCAGCTTCACCAGTGCATATTTCTGTACGACTGAGATACGGTAACGAACATTAACGATATATATATGATACTGTATCTGCAGAAATACGAAATATAGTATTACGCTGTTACAAGTTGGTTGCCAATGAATAAATTACCTTATTTATAACGTCTGCAGAATTTTTGACCGTGTTGTATTTATGCTGTGCGTTTTATTCGTATAATGAAATGTATAATTATAATTATTATAAAAAGGTGAATACGCGTAATACATATTTGTGGATTTAATTTGGAATTCGCTGAAAAGTTAGTTTGTTTTTGTACAAAAGTAGTGTAAGTACGAATTTCTACTAACAGAAAATCCTTATTGGAAAGTAAGAAAGCCGATGTTTCTTCTTTCTGGGAAAAATTTCGGCAGTGATCAATATGACCTCATCAGTGTCAAATCGTAAGTTCATGGAATGACTTTTTCAGCAGTGACAAAGGAAGTTAGTACAGTACATTAGATGTGAATATCATAGGGAACTACTTGAAAATGAGATATATTCTGATTAGAATGAAATTCACCTACTAAAACGTAAATAATATTATATTCAAAATCCAGGAATGACTTTATATATACCAACCGGTTTCGTTGACACATCAGTCTGATCCTCAGGTATGGGTTCCTACGAGACTCGGTCTCGCCCTTTTATCGAGACGAAACTGAGACTGGCATTTTTTAACGAGCCGAGACAGAAACCATACTAACGAGGTGTAGACCACGTATATTTAACGAGACCGAGACCAGGTCTCTCTCGATCTCGGTCTTGTACAGGTACGGGATTACCGTATGTTCTAAAATTTATAAACTTTCAAAAAGGTTCTTATATATTATTTCATATTCATTAAATCGTTCAAACTTAAATATTGCCAGTTTAGCGATAAAGTACTGAATACATCAATGCAATGAGCGGAAATAGGTGTGATTTTTTTTTATTAACAGTGAATTTCACCAAATTTTAGCGAAACTTCATATTTTCATATTTTAATAGCAATATTACCATAAAGTTCAAAACCTAACGAGACCGAGACTGGCAACATGAGACGAGACAGGAACCAGCAATACGAGACTCCTGTACTGAGGCCAGCTCAACGAGATCGAGACCAACTGTTCTATATAGGGAATACAACATATCAATAACTAAAAACACAATTATAGACCAATTGAGGACTTACATATGGTATATGGGCGACTTTTCATGGAGACGGAGGACAATTAAAGAAATATATTTAGATGCTATTAAATTGATAAGAGAGTCAAAGACTGGCAAATCTCCCATGATAAATGTAAATATCAAATGAAAATATACTACGAATATTAGAGGAATTTTCGGTTAAACAGTAGGTGGTTTAGTACCTTTGATACTCACAAACGGGGGACTGTTTTGACCATATTTAGATGCGATATATACTGTTATACTGGACACTCTTTTGCTGTCAGGTTAGAACACTAAAAAATCAGTAATCTCAAACATGAAACACCGAGTCAACAAACCGTCAATAAACTCTCGTGTCATTTTCAACAACACAAAGACGAGAAGCACATCCCCTTTTTTACACTCTATAAACTTTTTATACCTAATATAAACAGAGAATCATAAAAAAGTGGCAGAAACTTAGGAAGATTGAAAGCATAGTATGAAACCTTCTTTGTTACTGCATGAAACAGGGTCCATGTACTCATCAAAATGGTTGCAAAAGTGTGAGAAGAATATTAGATCTTGTCTTCGCCTGTTTTGTTGTATGCTTACAACGGTAGTATACATATATAGGAGAATCTGCTGGAACCATAATGAAATTGGATAGACTCAGGATTTTTTGTGAACAACGACGATGTATTTTATGTACTTTTCATATTACTGATATTATCGGTTTATTTGGATATTAATTTACCAATCTTTTTATTTCACCCTGAAATTCTTGATGGAAAGGTGTGTTTTAGGAGGACCAAAATGAAAAGATAAGTTAAAATTCTCCGTAAATCATAAAAGTAATTTAACATATGTGGCAAATGGTGAGAATTTTGTTATAAGAGGGCTAAAATTATTAAATTATCTTTTGCGAATATAATTTTCAGTGACGGGTACAGAAATTTGATATTTGAATGATAAAACAGAAAATGACGAAGACTACAGTATCTGCTAAGTGCCACCATGGTTGGCGCGAGCGTAAGAAATTTTGATAAATACAGTACATAATTATTACCACCTTAATGAAAATGAAAATAGTTAGCCTATTTTATAGTTTCTGAAACATGCAAAAGAGCTTTTAAAAAGCATTGAAAACTGACATATATTTAAAAAAAAAAAAATACTGAAATACATCAACCACTTTCCTTCATCATCTATTCAGTCAATTTTATTTTTACTCGTTTTCTCCCGCAGTTTGTCTTCATATTTCAAGATTAACGTCAGATTTGACAGGGATTATGAGAGAATTCCAAATGAAAAATGGCGTATCATATTTAATTCACAACCTTGAACAGTTTCTTAGAGAGTATTCCTATAACGTCGTTACTGAAAAGTCATTTGACATTTTAAGGAAGAGTAATTTTACACTACGGAAACTTAATATGTTATTTGAACTGTTAATCAAACGGGACATAAAGTTTGGTGAAGAATCAAATTTAAAATGTTATTAAGTAGCACTGCAAATCAGATTTTAATATATTTTATTCTGTTGTAAATATTTCGGTTTATTATTGAAGGCTATTGAATTAAGCTATGGCTATTAAGTATTGAAGGCTTTGAAGGTTACTAGTAATCAACATTGGGGCAAAACTGTATTGTTAAAAAACTATCATTCTCTAAAATTTCCATGTTTTCAAAATTAGCTATTCATGATTCACAATTATTACAACTGTTATAAGAATTATTAACAATTAATGACATTAATTTTTGAAGAATATGAGCCATACTATTAAATTGATAAAAGAGTCAAAGACTGACAAATCTCACGCGGTCACATGCCTGACCATTCCTTATTACCATCTGGTCAAAACAGTCCCCCGTTTGTGGGTATCAAGGGTACTAAACCACCTACTGTTTAACCTAAAATTCCTCTAATATTCGTTTGTATATTTCCATTTGATATTTCCATTAATCATGTGAGATCTGCAGTCTTTGACTCTCTTACCAATTTAATGTTTTAGGAAGTTACAGAAGATTTTATTAGATTTTTATAGGATTTCATATATTTCAAAGCACTCGTATTTTAGCTGATTTCAGATATACAAAAAACCTGCACAGCGACTTTCAAAATGTGAGGACCTCTTGAATATATGGTAGATTAATAAATAAGACAATATTTCCTTTTCTAAAATATTAGATTAACGAAAAGTACCGTAACAAGATCTGAAAGTATTTTTCCTGGTCAAAAATTGACTTACAATAATTGCCCTATATATAAACAAAGCATCGATATAAAGGACAAATAAAAATGAATGTAACAATCTTTGGGGATAGTATTTATTTTTCTTTCTTCCAATTTCCAATAAGAAACTGCTAACTTTGTTTTATTTTTACGAGTTAATAAATCATTTTATAATCTAGATAAACGACCGCAGTACTGTAAACCATTCTTTTAGCTTAAAGTTCCAACCCACTCTCGATAATATAATTATTTTAAGAGAAAACATCTTCCAGTCTCCCTTTAGAGAGTGTCTTTTCTTTTATTAATGGTCGAAGCATTGGGTACAGTACGTTTTCGTCTTTTTGGAAAGGAACTATACACAAATTAAGATCATTGTGAAGAATAAAAAAATAATTTGCAATGTCTTGTATAAAATTTTATAAATGAAATGTTTTTAACTGACTACTTTGCATTGGAAAAATAAATTAAGAACAAGTAAATTTTCGGCTCAAGTGGAACTCGAACCCACGATCTCGCTCTATCCAGGACCGTGCACGGTCCAGTATCCAGCACGGTCCTGGATAGAACGAGATCGTGGATTCGAGTTCCACTTGAGCCAAAAATTTACTTTAAAATTGAATAAAATTGTTATCAAAATTGTATTATGCATTATTTTGTTTTATATATGTACGAGTATTATGAAAAATATAATTGTGGATGCTCTTGGAATACTGTATATAAATCAAAACGTTCGCCATATATTCTCAGCACTATTTGTAACTATGTTGAAACAAGCGGCACATTTAAATCAAACTAATGTGTATTTATATCACACAGACAAAAGTTCAACCCGTATAAAAAAACTCAGTGAAAGTTTGGAAATAGTTAACTAAAACAGGATTTGAATTTATCCTCATCTCTTCCACCATGGCAAACGAGATTTCTATTCCTACATTTTCGAAAAATAATAAAATTCGGACGATATAATAACACCTTAAAAGTAGTTCGCCCCATAAGGTATCCCATGTTAAATCCAATGCTATTTTAATGCTACTTTTTTAAGCAATTATGTAGTGTTTTGTATCATTGGATTCGGGATGAAGTTTTTATTCTTATATCTTTCCAAACTTTTAATTAGTAATTAAAAAAAATATTTAGTAGATGGTTTACGGCAAAAAATGTGATGACGACTTTAATTTTTTTTAATCATTGGCATTATACATTAATGACATAAAGAAAAGATAGAATAATGTTGTTTTACATATATAATCCAAAATGATATTTCTTTTTAAGCTCCAGTCAATCATTGTTAAATTATAACCAGCATTCAACAAACTGAAATTTTTGTCCTAACACGCGGCCATTTTGTTCATTAATCAGGGGATTTTTCACAAATGTATTTGAATATTACATTAACGAATGCAATCCAAAATAAAAATAAAGATTTGAGACCTTACCTGGTGAGTAATACAAATTTCAAATTTCGACCACTCTGAATTTAAATTTTAGGTGAAGGACTCCTTCACTATTTTATTTGAACTTTCAGTGAAGTTTCGAGTCAATTAATTTATAATCCAAATATTATAATGCTGTATTTGAACAGCAAACTGTGTAAATCTCTCCTTATAACTACTTATATTATACGAGTGAAATAACTGGGAGATAGAGAAACGAGAAATTCGAGTATCCTTAGCACGTATGCTACACTCACAACTTCCTCGTATGAAGGGTGGTGTAGAGTGAAGGATAGAGAAGTATAAGGTTTGAAATACCATGTTGTTACGATGTGAAAAGTGTAATTATAAGTTTCTATGCAATAAACCAAAAAAGGATTGTACTGCTTGTTGATTATTGAAAACAGACGTTACTAGAATTATCTATTGGCAGTTTTTTCTTCTATTATTGTACATCAATAAAGGCATTTGCCTTGAATGAAACTGAGAGTGAATTTATTATTATTTTATAACGAAATTTTATTTACACTTTCTTCTCTAAATTCATAAAAATTTCATTAATATAGTTATTAGTACTTCATATGATCTTACCTCATTTTATTAATAACAGTGAAACAACTCCAAATGTTATTGGGATTAATTTGCTTGAAATATTATTTCATATTAAATGTGATTTATTTATTTTACAATTAACTGAATTTTAAAAAAAATAATATAACATTGGAGCAATGTACATTTATTATAAATTTTTCACTTAGATTATATCACCCAGCACATATGGAAAATTTAAACAACTCCAAGATCAACACAATAAAAGACAAAGCAGATAACATGAAATAAATTATAAATGTGCTTTTAAGACTTTTGAGAGTGAACAAATCATCCCCAAATTTGGTTTCTGTTTCATTATAATTCCTACTTTTGGTATAAACTTCTTTTACTTTATTTTTATTATTTTCGAATTTTTCCTTTTGGTTTTTACAACCACTGGCTAACATCATGCCAATAACTTTATTAAAAGGCTCTAATAAAACGGGGATTCTAACATAGACCCCCAGATTCATTTGTACTTCAGGAAGTTGTTGAAATCTGATTAACATTTTACCCGTATGGTCAGTATAATTTTCAATTACTTTTTTCATACCTCTATCTTCAGGAAAAATACATGCTGATTTTTTCGTTGTATCTAAAAATAGAGGACTAAAACAATAAGAATCATTTTTATTATATTTAATATTTGTAAGTAGTTGGCTACGAAAAGTATCGTTTTTTCGTAAAAGACGTGTATTTCTAAGCTTATATGGCATATCTGTATACACGTTGTATTTTAAAGTTATCAAATCTTCAATGGTTTCAGCCATTTTTTCGTCCTCTATTACAATCACTGTTTCAGTAAATTTAGCAGTGAAAGCCGTAAATATAATCAAAGTTGTGAAGAGCCAAAGAATAGCGCCAAAATTGCCCAGAAAAGTTTTAGCTGGAATACTACTTGGCGCAAAACCGATCAAAGTGCGAAAACTGAATTGCATTAGAATATCTAGTCCTGAAATTTCCGGAAGGGTAAAAGAAAGAAATAAAGTTACAGCTATAGTGGCTAGTACTGTACAGATCATGGTCGAAATGCTAAAAGTATGAAGAATTTGGTACCAACTATGATATAATTTATCGGGCAAATCAGTGAATAATAATATACGATTGTACGAAAAAGGTTGCGTAATTCGGGCGTAATTTCTTGGGTCCTGTATCACAAAATAACAGAAGAATGTTGTGTAGTTATCAGCGAAACTTATTGCAAAATCAAAACTAAAATTAAACGATTTCACAATAAACTCAAGTTCAATCGAATTATATTTACAATGTCCAGCTAACCATCGTCGTTTGAAGTTAGGTAGTTTTTTCGAATGAACTTTTTTTCCTGATTTCTGCAGAGATTTAATGTTCACTATTTCTGATATAGAACCAGCTTGACGATTCCAGAACCCAGAAAATCTAACACGAACAAATTCGATGAGTGGAAATTCCTTATTCCATGGATAATATTTCAGTAGATACACAGTTCCGATATGTTTTAGTATATCAACATCTACGAGATGAATTTGACGATATATGACGAACAAATACAGGTTATTAATATTATTTACTTTTCTAGGAATGTTATATGTGCTTTCTTCTACAACTGTTTTTTCGTGACTTGAATGAAGCGTGGTGTAATTAACGTTCGCGTTCGTAAAATAATATGATCTGTAATCCATAAGAATTGATGCAGTGAATTCTGGTATGTTCCTTTTGATAAATTCAATGTTTCGATGGTCTTGGAGCAAGTTATCATTATCATCATGTGGACGTCGGATAAGAACTATGGTACTGTTAGTTACTTGTGGAACTTTGAGGAAATTAATAATTGATTCAAGTAACAAAGTAAAATCTCGGGCGGATTTCGTAGGTTGAATTTGATTTGAGAGCACTGATTGACATAGAATTTGTGCAAAGATGAGACTTTTACTGAAGAAAATCATGTTGTTTTCTTCTCGTTGTTGATGTAAAGGATTAGAATATGACAGTCGATGTGAACAAAAGTTTAGTAACCTAAAAAAAGAGAGAAAAACATTGGTATAGTTTTACAGGAAATTAAGAGAACTACAGAAATCATCTTATAAGCTAACGATAGCACGACATATATTTCTTCTGAGATGTTTTAAATAGTATGTTTTAAGTTATCAATCCGAATAAAAACTGCAATTTCTGTCTATATTTCTGCAAAGAACCTTTGCTTTTAACAAAACTAAAAAATTGTTACAATAGTTGATAATACATAATCTGTGTTCATAGTTTGTTGATGTTGGTCACCCAATTTTTTACATTATAAGGAAAAATACTGCCATGAATGATAAAATCGGTTCTTATAATGTGAAAAATTGGATGCCCAACATCAACAGACTATGAACACAGATTATGTATATTATCAACTATTGTAACAATTTTTTAGTCTTGATAAAAGCAAAGGTTATTTACAGAAATATTGACAGAAATTGCTGGTTTTATTCTGATTTATAACGTAAAACACACTTTTTAAAACGACATAATTATATTGACTATTTTACTATTATATTTCCCTTAGACTCTGTGGTTAAAAACTGTGTAGTAAATATACCACTTCGTTCATTTTCAAAATTTGTTTTTTTAACAACAAAAATGATGATACTGAGGATTAATTATTGCTTCAATGCAAAAGGAAGTAATACTGCAAGTGTAAACACATATCTAACTAATAGTATTTTGGTAATAAAATACGGTCTTAAACTTCCAAAAATAGGTATAATTTCTCAAATTTTCAACTAGCAAACTTTAGTTTTTGTATCAGAGAATAATTGATAGACTAAAGTTTATTCTCTTGATAAAGACTAAAGCTTGTTAGTTGAAAAATTTGATAAATTATACCTATTTTTGGAAGTTTAAGACCGTATTTTATTACCAAAACACTATGCAAGAAATTTCTAGCCCCAGAAACAGTATCACATATCTAACTAAAATGAGTTACTCACCAATCTTCATTTCAGTTCGAAATATTACAAATTAAATACAAACTTCTGATTCTCTTTTTCAACAAATCTACTAGACCAAACATGTAAGATGAAAATACGATTTAAACCTCCACCTATACTTCAGGTGCACACTTTTGTGTGAGCATTATAATATATTATAACAAGGTATTGTGTGAAAAATTATTTACTTCTTCAACTACATAATTATGTCATCAATAAAACAAAACTATAAATTAACAGTAACATCAGTTGATTATTGATCACATTATATGATTATGTAAGAAGTAGAAATTGCCATTGCATGTGACCTTCGTCGTTCATCAAATATAATTAATTTTATAATACTTCCACGTGTATTTAGCATAGAAAAAAATGGTTCATTTTCACATATCTGTATCAAAATATTCGTAATAGAATTGTGTTCTAATAATAATAATAATAAGTCTCAAAATATATGGTAGATTCAATTAGGATCTAAATTACGTTATATACTTTATAATTACTATCGTACATAATTATGCTTAAATTGGTAATGATTTTATTTAATTTATTTTATATATTTTTTTACAATGGGCGCATAATTTATTTGATACGCTATTTATGTCTGTTATCCTTTAGATAATTTTTGATTTGTAAAGATAAAATAAACATTTTGGCTTTTCCGAACTTTTCGTGATTTCGAGAAACGCGAGACCCTCTGAACTTAATAAAATGAAAAGCACAGTTCTCGTATAGATATAATTGCAAAACATTGAAAAATTAAAATAAAATAGCGAAAACCTTTTTTTCTGAACATGCATAAATTCAAAATACATATCAAAAATACATAAATTCAAAAAAAGAAAAAGAAAAATAACATCTGAGCGAGAGGCAACTCACTCCCGGAGGTCAGTGTACAAAATTTCGGAGGTCACTTTGATGTCACTTGGAGGTCAGTGGATGCCACTTGAAGTAGGTCACTTGTCAGTGGAGGTCAATTGTACAATTTTTTCCGTGTGAGTTAACTCTCGCATGTGAGATTCTTTCAAACAAAATATAAGCTTGACAAGTTTTATAATAGTGTTTCTGAGGCTAGAAATTCATTGTATAGTGTTTTGGTAATAAAATACCGTCTTAAATTTAAGACAGTATTTTATTTATATTATTTAAGACCGTACTTTATTACCAAGTTTTACTAAATTGTATGAATTAGCATTTACTTACTTTGTAAAATGTACGGTACCACACTTTCTTCAAGAATATCATGTATACTTTCCACTTCTTCTTCTAATAAATTAGAGTCAAAGAGTGGCAAATCTCAGCACATGATTAATGTTAATATCAAATGGAAATATACTACACTGAATATTGGAGAAAATTAGGCTAAACAGTAGGTGGTTTACTACCCTTGATACCTGTTTTGACCAGATGGTAAGG
>JAQIWE010002698.1:0-12801 GCA_034698565.1 Campodea plusiochaeta | reverse complement strand
TACCTTATGTTCATTATAGCAGAAGATCATTAGATAATATGATCATTATAAGGAATGAACATAAGTGATTTTATAAGCCAAGATCATTATGTTCCTTGAACTTTAGGAGTAAAGTGGCCCCACCCTCTTTGATCATGCAATTTCCTTGATCTTAAAGTACTAGAATAATGAATATACCTAAGAAATAGTCTATAATGTACAGTAACTTATATATGATTGAAAATCCTACACTTCCAAATATAATATTTATAGAGTAAAGTTATTTAGTTAGTAACCTTACGTTTTTTTATGATTTGTATAATTGCAGGCAATGGTAGAACGTCACAATCTGACTATGACGCCAGAGTTCAGTTTGTTGTCTGGGATTGAGGTTGATGTTGGTAATTTAGGTCAACTGTTAGCTGCAATGTTAGCAATGCAACAGAATCAATCATTTAATCTGTACAACTTGGCAACATTCTATTGGAGGGTTGCTGGTGATGCATATGAAGCTATTGAATGTGCAAGGAGAGCATTACATATTGCAACAAGGTAACAAGAAAATTGTTTGCTCTTTACTATAGAAAGGGATTTGCATGTATTAATTTTCTTATTAGTAAATAACTTACAATAATTCAAATGTAATGTTTTAATGGTAATCATGTGATAGGAATATTTTTCTGTTATAATTACTGAAACTATCTGTTAACATTTATTATAATTTTTTATTGTTTGTCAGTTTATGTACATGACTGTTTACTGTACGAACTAAAGAGATTAAACGAAAATATAACGCAATTTATACAAATCTTCATACGTAGGAAGAAACTACTTGATGAGTTACAAAGAAGAAAGGATGGGATGAAAAGAACAGCTTTATTGGTTGTTATAGTCTTTCATATAGGCTACAATAAAACATAGCTCCAGTTTTTTTTCTTTAGAAGCTTTATTTTCAATGTTTTTTTACAGCTATCACTCAGTTGGGTGCATGTATTAGAAAACACTATTTATTACTAGGAATTTAAAACTCAATCTTCATATGACTTCAGTCTTAGTTGAAAATGTAGAGTGCAAACTGATAAAATTGATACTTCAAGACACAATTATTGTTTTTATGGCTAAATCTATCAACCAATGAGTGATGTCTAAAATGTTGTTAGAAAACTATAAAGAGTCTTATGCCCTCCTACTTGTATTTGTTTCCAGGGAGGAGAAAGGTGTTGCCTTGGTTAACTTAGGAAACATCTTACATCGAGCCAGACAACCATATGATGCTGCTATAGTACTACAAGCTGCTGTTGATCATATACCAACTTCTCCAATACCACATTATACACTGGCTAATGTGTATACAGTTATGGCAGAATATAACAGGTAGGGGATTAGAGGAAAGGAAGTTGAAAAATTGAATGTCAAATAATAGAATAATATGGTAACATAGAAGTGCCACCTACAAATATGCTCAAATAATTACTGGTTTTGCAAAGTTGTAAATTCTGATAATATATTGGTATTTACAGCTATGGTGGTTATTTTTAGCTGAATAAGAATTTGTAAGTGAAGAAATTTTTCTTTCAATTTGACTTTTTAGTCTACTTCATTTTTTAGCATACTAAGCATAGTAGACCCTATGTACTTGTAGGTTCATTTGGACTGAAGTATTAGGATACCTCACTTCAGAGGCCTCCTTGACAGTGCCGTAACTAGAAATACTGGGGCCCAGGTGCGAGTCCTGATTTCGGGGCCCTTGCAGAAAAACAAAAAGTCGCAGACAGTCTGCGAAGTGCCACTATGGTTGGTTCAAGAGTTGAAAATTTAGAAAAATTGTGGTCAAATCTGCCCATTTTAAACCACTTGTACTGATATTAATTTGTAAAAAATATTATCACATTCTCCTGATATTTTTTCTATGGTATTAACTTCATATTTCTAAGTTCAATCTCAGAATGACAAAAGTGTACTTTTTAGAAAAAGAGTTGTGAGAAAGCCTGAGCGAAAAATTAATGTTCGTATCCCTCACAATTAATCAGCACTTCAATTAACTTTTCAATGCCAAATGCAAATGTACAGCATGTTTGAATTTTGCATAAATATAAATGAAAAGTAATAATTTTTATAAACATAACTTATAAGCTAACAATTTACACTCAAGTACAAAAAACACAACGGTCCTACTATTCTCTAATAGTTAACAATTGTAGCTTAAATCTTGCATTTGGAGTTGAATTTTATTTTTCTAATCTAAAGCAGTCATCAGCAAGCTTATATTATGAGAGTTTGACTTTTGCAGTGAACTAAATTAGCAGGTACATTTTATTAACATACATAATTTATGTTTTGTTAATAAATGCAGAAAATGATAGTATTTTCAATTTTTCCATATACATAAGAAAACGAAGAGATAAGTTCTAATAAGAATGTCAAATTCTGTGTCTACTGTTTTAATGTTTCTATCATGTTGACAGTTATAGCATTTTTCTTAAAAGATAACATATTTAAATGAAATCAACAAAAATATGATATTTTGAAGATAATAATTTCCTATTTTTGCATGAAGTCGACAATTTATAAATATTATTCCAGTTTGATTGTATATTCGTTTACAGACAACAGGGAGCCCTATTCGGTCTGATGTTTTTTATGTCAGTTAATGATCTCGATATGATATGACTGTTACAAGTGATTTTTATTTTATTTTTCAAATTTCTTGTGAGTAAGCCTATCATTTAAGGATTTAACTGAGATAAAAATAAAACTTCGGATAACTGGATTGGGGTCCTCTGGACTTCAGGGCCCTGGTGCGAGCGTGCGATGCACCACTTGCGCCGTCGCTATTTACGGCACTGCTCCTTGACACTTGAAATAAATTCTTAATTTTATTGATTTCTCCTTTAAATTAGTTGCTTTTTCATAACAAACATAACTTTAGATATATTGTACCAATGATTGTACATTGTAGCTTGGAAAAAACATAAAATTGTAAATTTACAATGTTCCTTTGTGATGAAATTATATTGGTGGCTTGAATAATACAATACGGAAATATTTTCTTACCAGGTCAGCAGCATACTTTGAAAATGTGATAACCCTGAATGCTGATTTCTCCCAGGATGCATACAAACGTAAACATGCAGTGTTATGTCATAACAAACTAGAGAAGGCTTTAGAAGCACAACATGCATCATTACAGAATACATTAATGGAACTCAGGGATTATCAGAAAAGGTAAAACTGTCTCAGTATGAAATAGAAGATAATGTTTTTTTAATAAAAGTGTTTCATGTTTAAGGGTACAGAATTTTCGCAATTCCGATAAAGGCAAAAATTTTAGATAATGTTTTGTTTACGTTTTTCAAGCTATTTTACACCTAAAAATCAAGATTAAAGCGATTTGAAAGCACAAAGAAATGCGAAAATGGCTTATAAACGCAAAATGTTGTTATAATATCGAATAAAGCACAATATCAACATAATTGTACTAAAACGATGTATTAACTCCCCTTAAACAACCAAATGTGAAATCATTCATGAACCAACTCATTAAATTAACGTAATGAATGCAACCGTGCATGTTCTCTTTCTCTCTATCATCCGCACATACTCTTTCTGCCTGCCTCCTCTCGATCTCCCTCCCTTCCACTCACATGTTTCCCTTTCAACTTTTTTAGCTGTAATCAGCTGTGTTGTTGAGTCTGCACATGTTTTCATGATAGGGATGTTATTTTATATTGACGTACGAGTTGAAAGAACATTGACAGGTTATTAATATTTATTTATTGGTGAAAGAAGTGAACTTTTATTGCATTGTTGTGTTGAAAGTTACCGTTTAAAAATGCCCCGTAGTAAAACTGTGACTATTAACACCTGAGCTGTGGAATTTAAACAACATGGGTTGTACGTCAGTTACACAAACATATTTATTTGAAAATTCCTTCTTTTCCATTGAAGTATTTCTGAAAATGATTTCATTACGGCATATGAGTATTTTCATGCTAAACTCTGTACAATTATTAAAGATAGTCTTTCCAAAAAAATGTGGATGTTATACAGTTAATACTATCAATTTCTGGAAGGTATAAAGAGTTCAATGAAGGGGCTTTAAAAGCAGTGTGCAGTCTCACTAACAGTGTAGATTCTGAGCTATATTTTAGTGCATATTTTCTTGTAGTAAATGACAGAAGAAGAAAACTTAAAGAAGCTAACATTGAAACTTGTAGCACGTTACTGTTTAATGACTAATCTTCTTGATTATTCATAAATAAGAGATCATTCATAAATACATGTATAGGCGGAGGCCTATATCATTTGTGACTCCAGTTCTGTCACAGTGTACATCCTTCGCAGAATCAACAATATGGGTTTTAGGCTGATAAAGCCTATATTGTCTGAAAGGTAAAAATCTATTTTGGCTAAATAAACGCTAAAATCAAAATAATAAATGTTAAAATTTATTTTTATTAAAAATAATGCTAAAATTCCGTACCCATATCCATGTTTTGAATGCGAAAGATTTTTTTAAACTTTGAATTGATTATAACCTTTAGAGCTTTCTTTTGTTCACTCCATGAAGATAAAAAATAACTCTCATACTGTATTCCATATAATTTTGAGATTTTAAAGTGAAATTGTTAAAGAAATTTAATACATGTTCAAGTTTTGAAAGACAGGAGTGCATAATTGATCTATGATTGTTATTTTGGTTATATAGTCATTTCCTGTTCTGTAAACAATTGAACATAAAATTAGGGAAATAGTAACAAATATTGCTGTTAGTTCATTAATAATGAACTTTAGTAAATAAATGCTTTGGATTCTAGAAATCCTTGCAATTTTTATGGTGTTTTTTAAAAAAACTGAATATTGTTACAGCAAATTATTCTATGATCTGTTAAAAGATGAGCTTACTTAACTCAAGAAAATGTTTTGGAATTCAAAAATATGATTATTTAACAAAATTTACTTTCAAATAACTGTAAGAATATAAAATTTTATTATTTTATTTGCTTTATGTAGGTACATATCTTGGTTAGAACAGCGAGAGAAATTACAAAAGGAACAGTTGCCATGGGAGGATAGGTTACTTAATCAACTCAAAGATCAAGATCCAAAATGGAAACCCAGTTTATTTGGTAAGAAATAAAGAGATTGTCTGTAAAAGTGATATTGTTAATTTTTCAAAACAACATCTAGAGATCTAGTAGGCCCCTATGTATTTTTTTCTGTAATGTATTTTATGGACTGATGGCCTCTTGACTATTACTGATTTTACTTTTTTCAGTAGATTTATCATAACATAAGCATATTATACACTAAAAGGCTAGTCATGTAATATTATAAACTGAATTGTTTTCTTTTAGATGCATAAAATTTAGAAGGATAATTTAACTTGTTTGTTTCTTCTCTAACTCATAAGAGCTTGATGTACTGTTACATCTTGGGCTTGTTACAACAATAAAATATTATGAAATGTAATTGTAATTTATGTGGAGTGCAATTTAGAATGACAGGATTTTTTTCATTATGAAGTCCTTTGATTAATAGAAGTATTTTACGTAACTGGTGCAGTACAGTATCAATGTAGTCTAGTATTATAAAATGTTTGTTATGTTTCTGTCCAGTGATTTAGGCTACTGTTCGTAACAACAGGTTCATTCACTTTCTCAGATCTGAATTTTCAAACTACATTTGAATTTCAATTATGCAACTTCTATCTTGAAAGTTACTGAATTACAACACAAAAGCAAAAAAATATTTTGTACTGTGTTTAATCCTCATGCAGTATTCTGAGTTAAAATTCTGTTGTCTTTAGGTGATGATTGCTTTGAGTTCCAAGAGCATGGTCTGAACATAATTAGCTGCAACATGAACCGTGATCAGTTCTTAAAATCAGCAACACAGTCAAGCAACAACATCGAAGTGGATATAAAACTAAACCTCGACTCTCTTCTCAAGAATGTAGAAACACAGGCAGAAAAGTTAGAACGAGTAACCAAGATCAGTAGCATACCATCAAAATCAGAGAGTCAAACAAATCTAGTCAAACATGTGGATATATTTCCAACCTTACAACTCAAATATTTGAGGAAAGTTGTAGCTGAAGTAGATGTAGTAGTGCCTTCACAGGAAGAATGTATGAAGACGTTATTAACAAGGCATTTGACTAAAGACTTACCATACCTCTACCTGCCACCTGAGAATAAGGGCTTCGAGTAAGTTATTTAAAAGTTTTAATGTGTAATTTGTTAAATATTATGGTTCATAGATTCAGAGTTAAGTTATGTTGTGTATGGTAATTAAATTACAGCAAGTACAATATTGTCATGTCGTGATGATCTTAACTGTCTTTTATATTAAAGGGAATGTGAAATTAACTTGTTTTATGGGCTTATCTTTCTAATTTCTTTTTCCAAATTATAGTATCAGCAAGTACCTGACAACATCTATAGATTTACCCTCCTCCTCTCAACATAACCTCCCATGGCATCCTCCTAAGTGTGATAAAGTAAAGGTTGTTCCAACAACATATTACAACTTGAAGAGTATTAGAGGAAGAGAGAATGTTATTGTTAAAGAAGATCAAACTAATGAAGAGTTGAAGATGCATTTGTTAAGTTATGTCAACAATCAACAAGAAATAGCAGAAGTTGGACAGAGGATTGTCACAGCATTGAGAAAGGTTAGTTACTAATTTTTTATTCCTAGAAAGAGAATATGTTCATTTACATACGGTACTCTACAGTATTTACATATCAACATATGGTAAATTGACAATTTATGCCACAGAATAACAATATCAAGTTATTTACAATATGTAAGAAAAGTTAAGTCTTTGTATATATGGTTGTGCAGAATGTGGATGGACACTTCTAACAATTTCTTGGACCAGCTTCTTTTGCAGGTGAATTTTTGTTTATAAATTTCTCTATGAAGAACTTTGTGATAGTAGACTAACTCGAGCACCGTAATATAAACTGCTAAAGGTAATATGAAATAAATAAGGTAATATAAACAGGTGACAACATACAAAATATTTAAGGTTTTAAAATTGACTGTCTCAGCAGGTTTTCCCACATACTTGGCACATTAATTCTAGGCATTTCAGTGTGAGCATTTTCACCTTTGGCTTTTATGTTTATGGTCCCGACATAACATTGATCGTAAACTGTTTCACCTTTGTACAATAAAATAGCACCATGCCAATCAATGGGATGCATTTAACACATGTTTTGCAAGAGCAGATTTATTTGAATGACTGATGACTTGACTGATACCAGTTCCAGTTCATATTTTTTTTTATCTGAAGAAGAGTTTGCTTGTAATAAAGATTGGATTTGTTTAAAAATGTTAATATTCAGGAACAAAAAAATATTAATCTTGATGATACAATTCAACAAGGGACTTTGGTATGTTTCTAGTAAATTACAAAAAAACTCTTTTCTGCAGTATTAAGTTGGTAATTCAGAAATCATTTGATTTTGAAGTAGAGTATCCTACAAGACAAACAATAGGTCTCAATATAGAAATAATAAACAAACAGTGTGGATGCAATGTACTGTGTAATTTTTATTGAATCTTTGTTCTAAGTACATGAAATTGATTGTTAGCTTTTTACTCATCAGTATTATCTCTCATGCTGATGTATTTGATTAGATCAACAACGCGATTTGAATAGCCATATTCATTGTCATACCATGCGATAAGTTTAACAAATCTTTCATTCAGTTGAATTCCTGCTTGAGCATCAAAAATTGATGAATGTGAATCACCAATAAAGTCTGAAGATACAACTTCTTCTTCTGTATATCCTAAGATACCTTTCATGTAAGTCTTTGAAGCATCTTTGATAACCTGTAAAGAAACAAAGGGAAATACATAAATGATCAATGAATTTGGTTTTTTGCTAAAAAAAAAATGTACTGAAATGTGAGAAAATGAGGGTTGTTCTGAATTTGATTTGTTGAGATGAGAAAGGAATAGGAAAGCAATGTTCTGCTGATATAAATACGTTTAACTAAAACAAAGAAATTTCTGTTTTTGGGCACTGACAGGAAAAGTTAACAGGTTATCAGCATTAGTATTGTTGTTAATTTGTAATATACACATTATAATTTACATAGCCTATTCCAGATGGTCATTTTCGTGAATAATATAAGGAAAAAGCTTGAATTTCTGACTTACAATCAGTTAGTTCATTTCTCGTAAATTGTGCACTAAAATGGCAAAGTGGAGGATTAAGCTGTCAAAATAAAGTTATTACATGGATTACATAAATTCACAATATACATGCTTTCAATCCATTAACTCGTCATATATCCGTGCTTAAATAGCCTAGACTACCTTGTTTTATTTCTCCGTATTTATGTCAACAGAAGAGCGCTCTCAAGGAATAGGCCTAGTTTGAAAGTAGAGAAAATAGACTGTGATAGTGTTATCAAGTTTACATAGAAGTTTTCAAATCAAACAAGGAAAGAAAGTTTTCAAACCAGAAGGAAAGAACTGTTTTTATATTGTCAAAATTTCATACTAATGGATATACAAATGGTATTGTACATAGATGTGTTCTGATGAGAATATTACCTTCTTAATTTCATCGTAAGTTGCTTCCCTTCCTAATCTACAAGTTAGATCAACAACTGATACATCAGGTACAGGAACACGGAATGACATTCCTGTTAGTTTTCCATTGAGATCAGGAATTACTTTTCCAACAGCCTTTGCAGCCCCTGTAGCAGCAGGAATTACATTTTGAGCTGCTCCACGACCATCTCTCCATAACTTTCCACTTGGACCATCAACTGTTTTCTGAGTAGCCGTTGTTGCATGAACTGTTGTCATTAATCCTTCAACTATACCAAAGTGATCATGAATAACTTTTGCAAGTGGTGCTAAGCAGTTAGTAGTACAAGAGGCATTAGATATCACATTCATGCTTGTGTCATAACATTCATGATTCACACCAACAACAAACATAGGTGCATCTGCACTAGGAGCGGAGATTATCACTTTCTTTGCTCCACCTGGAAGGAAGAATATTAAATTATCAAATTCTGTGAATAGAATTTAATTTCAAAATGAGGTTACACAATGCAGTGATAATTACATTGAAAACATATATTTCTATATAAATTTTGTTTTTACTACAAAAAAAGTTTAAATTTTTTAGCAATTCAAGAAATCTGAAGCAGGAATGATGAGTGATACACATAGTGTCATATCAATCCTCAGGCAAGTATAACTGAGAGGCGAAACAGCTGTCTTATACCATGTCTATTCCTTGGTGACTAATACCCCAAACCTTTCAACTTAACAAGTTAAGTCACTATAGTTTCTATCTATATTATCGTTATATTAAAATCATTCATAACAGAAGTATCATTTAATACAGATTTGAAAGTGGTCTAGTTTTACCAAAATCGTTTTATTATGTAATAAACTGAATTTGTCACAAGTCAACTAGTATTTGATCATGTACAATCATGATTCAAATGATGAAACAACTGTCAACATGGGAGTTGATCCTATAGGAATTGTACCCAACTTCAAGTATCTTGGCAGCTACATACGTGCAGATAAAGTGAAGTGCATAAGTTCCATCAGTACAGAGTTGGGCGTATTATTTTGAATTGCAAGAAAGCTACATAAGTGATGATGGTAAAATAACAAGAAAAGTATAATGTCGAAATATTACCAGATATATAGTTTTTTATTGGTCTGTATTACTCCATTTTGACAAACTTAAAATAATTTCATCAATTTGATTCAACTTACCTGCCAAGTGAGCTGAAGCTTTTTCAATAGTTGTAAAGACACCAGTTGATTCTACAACATATTCAGCCCCAGATTCACCCCATGGAATTTGAGTTGGATCTTTGCAGTTGTATGTTGCTATTTTATGACCATTAATTGAGAGTTGACCATCTTCATTGCTAACTTCACCTCGAAAGCGACCATGAGTAGAATCATACTTGAACATATATACCATGTAGTCAATATCAATAAAAGGATCATTCACAGCCACCACTTCAATTCCTATAAGAATTTTAAAAGAAGTTTTATTTATTACTAAACATTTCAGTCATCATCTAACTTCTTTTTGCCACACACACAGTCTAGCAGGTGACAGATTTTTTTTATAACATGGAGATTTTCAGTTTACATAACTTAATAATTTTTAGCTTATATGTTGCAAATCCACAATGAAAATACAGAATATTGTCAAGAAAGAATATAATTTACATGACTTTGGACAATTTAAAAATTAGTTTAAGGTGGAATTATCACAAAAACAACTTGTCATTTGAATTCAGGAAAAAACTTTCACATTGAGTGTAAATTCCCTATATGCAAAATACAAAATTGGTGTCCGTACGATCCCCGATTACCTTATCTTTAACTATAGATTTATCTGAACCAAACTGAAAGCTTTGAACAATCTGACCTGCTGATTATTTTGAAAGTGCTGATTATATATTTTTTTTCCATTTGCAAAATAAGAATAAATTGCAGTTAACAGTTTTCCTTTTCCTTTACAATTTTTACACTGAATGTGTATTCAAATTAGGCTACACCACTGTTCAAATGACAGTACAGTAGTAAAAATCAGAAATTTTGCAAATTGGAAATTAGGCTATGCTGAAATAAGCCTAGCCTAGTTCTAATCTATCTTGGTAACTAAAATTTGACAGCAAAATATCTTTGAAACTTAGTTACTGTGTGATAAAATATGAAGTGATAAAATAACAAATAACCAAGGCCTCAGTTAAACTACTAGGCCTATGTAAATACAGCATACTATGATGAGATTAGTTAATTAGCCTACCTTTTGCTGTTGCAGCTCTGAGTACTAATCTCCCTATTCTTCCAAACCCATTTATTCCCACTTTTGGTGAATGTTCTAATTTTGACATGTTGATTCCTTTTTCTGCCTAAGTTAATCACTGAATTTAGAGCCTAACTATTTTTAAGAAGTTCACAAAAATGTTATTGACTAATGACTGTGATTTGTTTATAAGTCTTTGTTTATTGTTCATCTGCAGAAAGGCCTCTTTCTTAAATTCAATATTGAAATACTAATGAAGTAGGCCTATTATTAAAATTATTTTCATTTCTGTAGACTAGACTGTATACTTCAGTTAAAAAGAAAATACTATTCATGTGTTGTTAAATATAAATTTGGGTGAAATTATAAAGTATCACTTTTGTAACTTCTTGATCACTGAGAGAACTGAATCAGTTTTGTAATTTGTGAATAATTTCAAGAGATTACCTTTTGGTTTGCAACTTAATTCTTGTTGTAGAAAAACCTATCAAATATATGTAGTTTGGTTTTGTTTATTATAGGAAATTCTCAGAAGCAATTTTGATAAAACTGAGATACTTGTAACTTTAAAAGAAGATAATAATGAAGGATTATTATTTTTCCTCTTCCTTCACACCTGGAAAGAGTGTACATGAAATAAGTTCACTTCAAATTATTATAAAATTTTATAATTTTGCTATTACTGTCATTATTTCTTCATCACTATCTATCTCTCATTGTAAAAGACCAATTAGATCGTTGTCATATTGTGAACCGTAATCAGATTTGAGTCTTCATTTGTTTATTACCATACATTTTCTGTCTCATTCCAGGACACCATTCCAAAGTGGGTTCTCCATGTTCTCTCGAGCTTCTATTGGACCAGTCAAGGTCATTTTCCAAACAGTATGGAATGCCTACTGAATGCTGTACAGATAGCTCAAGTTGATTACAAAGATGTAGTTCTTACTAATATGGCTGCAATACTTATTCAACATAATCAGCTCAATGATGCATTGGAATTGATGAAGGAGGCATTTACTGTAGCTCCATACGAGGTAAGTTTTATGCTTTCAGGTTCATTTTTTTAAGAACATGTAGAGCACAAAAAATAAATGAAACTAGACCTCCATGAATTGTGATTATTATAAGTAAACTTTTGATGTGCTGTACAGTTCACAAAAATTATATACACACCAGTATCTTTCAATACTTGTACCAAAATCCAAAGATAAACACTCTAGTATTGTTATAAATATGTCAAAATGAAACTTTTGTATACTCAGAAATAATCAAATGATTGCCATGGTATATTGTTCTTTTGATTTATAAAAAAATAATGATTTTTGCTGTAAATGATTTAATCACAATATCAATATTTTTGTTATTATTATGTCACAATACCTTTGAAGTGTTAGGTGGTCAAAGTTGCATTAACAGAAAAATACCCATCTGTAAGAAAAGAATGAAAAAATGGAGCATTATTATGATAGTTAACTTTTGACTTTGTGCAATATTTTCTTTTTTTGTTTCCAGCCTGGTGTAAACACTCTTCTAGCTCATTGTCTTGCGCTGAGTGGCAATGTAACAGGTGCATTACATCATTATAAGTTAGCATACCAACATAATCCTAATGAAGATTTCATTAAACAACAGATAGAGAAATCAGAATGCCATCTTAAACATAGTGTAGACAAGAAACAGATGCAAGCAATATGTAGAAAAGGTAAGCTTGATATTTAAAAATTCTTTCGGCAGTGTTAGCTTTGGTGAAGGTAACCTTTAACAAGTAGAATTAAGCGCCATCGCCGTTAATACAGATGCGACCTTAACAGATCACTAATAATAAGAATAAGAATAATGGTACTATAATGTACAGTATGATGAAGCTCTTGGTAATGCAATATTATACTCACTAATAATAAGAATAAGAATAATGGTACTATAATTGTGATAAAGTCACCACAGACCTTCAATTTAATCTCGGCTAGCTCAAAGAAATTAAAAGGCCTGCTTTTGGGTGA
>JAQIWE010002697.1:0-12803 GCA_034698565.1 Campodea plusiochaeta | reverse complement strand
CAAAGGTTCTTTGCAGAAATATTGACAGAAATTGCTGTTTTTATTTGGATTTATACCGTAAAACACACTACAGTATTTAAAACATGGATGAATCCGTCTCACTCAAAAGAAGATACGAACTATATTGTTTCTATCAAAACGATACAAATATCGTTAAATATGACTAACATAGAACTAATGACTTGAGAAAAAGAGTGATAGTCATCATAATATTGTACCACCATAATAATGATCTACTTACCAGTAGTGTTAATTTCGTAGTTGACTTGGCCTAACCAAAGACTAGGATCATCAGTATCTGTAGCATATATAGCTGGTAATGGATTCCCATCCATGTCAGTGAGAGGGGTTGCTATATCAGGATTGTACTGAAATATTAAATTGACATTATTCAGTTTAAATTATTATATAAAAATAGGAAATATTATTTAAAGGGCTGCACTGTTTCTGTTTAAAGGGCTGATCTGTTTCTGTTTAAAGGGCTGCACTGTTCCTGTTTAAAGGGATGCATTGTTTTTGTTTAAAGGGTTGCACTGTTTTTGTTTAAAGGGTTGCACTGTTTTTGTTTAAAGGGATGCACTGTTTTTGTTTAAAGGGCTGATCTGTTTTTGTTTAAAGGGCTGCACTGTTTTTGTTGTAATTACTTTCAATCTTCAAAAGACAAACAGCATTACTCAATTACTTTAAAATCATCTCAAATCCATGACATTTGTTTCTTATTGTATTTCCGTCGTGCAGGAGTGACACTTCACTGTGATGGTCGTTATTGCAGATTAAAATTTCAGTAGTGTGCGGAATTAAAACAAAATTGCTAGTAACCTGTAAATGAAAAACTCTTTGAAGGTATAGATTTATTTTTTGTAACATGCTTAGTAGTGTATAATTAAGCAGTTGCTGTGGTCTGGAAGTGGGTATCAGACTTTGGCGTAGGAGGTTCTAGGTTCGATTTCTGGTTGCTGCCAAATTATAGTGTTTTCAAAATCTTATGGATCCAAATCAATTAACCCATGAAGGGCGTTTCTGGAATTCCAGCAATTGATATTCCTTTGTTGACTTATTTATTTTCTTTGACCAACCTGCGAATTGTGTAGAAAATACACAATTTGAACCACCCAAAAAAGTGGTCAACAATGAGTTTACTCGTCAAAATAGTTTGAAGACATAACCAGTTTGAGTCCGTAAGATTTTGGAAGGACTATATAATTATATACTTAGACGCAGGGAAAACAGTTTTGGGCTTACGTGAAAACCGTTTGGGCTTATGTGAAAACCGTTTGAAGTAAACACCGGATGGAGAGTTGGGTTGATTACGCCATCTGCAATATTCTGTGTCGGGGTCAAGGATGCTTGGACCCTGGCGTCTATGTACACCAGTGCCTTCATGACATGTAACAGGATTAGTTTACCTTTTTTGCATTATAAATAATACGGGAATGAAACTCTCTTTCAATTATTTTTGAAAATCATTTTTGTTTTCTAGAATCTATCTTACAAATGTTTTCTAGAATCTAACGTACAAATGTTTTCTAGAATGTAACTTACAACTGGTATATTGTATGAGATCCCTGACATAGTTGGTGAAACAAATGTTGGTGGATGGTTTATTGTGTTTTGTACAGTTATTGTGTAGTTTTGAAGAGTACTCAAACTTTCAGGAGTTCCTTCATCTGAAGCCTGAAATTAAATATTTTAATGTCAAATTAGGTAAATATTCTATGAAATACTGGCATTAAAGTTAATGGAACTAACTTGTCTTTACCAATGAAAGTAATTAAAATATTGCGTCTGATTGAAAAAGAAAAATGATTATCTTCGTATGTTCTCTAAAGTGGTAAGAAGTTTTTAGTTTTGGCATTGCAAGTTTAGTTTCTGTATGTCACTAGAGAACACATAATACTAATAAATAGGTAAGAGAGTCAAAAACTGGCAAATCTCACAGGATTAATGTAAATATCGAATGGAAATATACTACACTGAATATTAGAGGAATCTTTAGGTTAAAAAGTTGGTGGTTTAGTACCCTTGATACCCACAAACGGGGGACTGTTTTGACCAGATGGTAAGGAATGGACAGGCATGTGACAGCAGCGAAACCGCGATTTCGACTTACCAGGTCTCGTCAGACACTACGCCCTCGCACCTATAATCCACCCATATTATGAGTCGATTTTGGTGCGACGTTAGCAAGGTGGTAATAATGCTAAGTTGGAAGAAGGAGCGCTAAATGTGGTATGGTACCTATTTAATAGTATAGTTCATATTCTTCAAAAATTAATGTCATTAATTGTTAATAATACAGAATACAAATAAATCTTTTAACTACCTTAAAAATGAAACTTTACTTCAATTTACTTACATCAACAGTAACAACGTAAGTGCCCCAGTAACCATCTAGTGAATTTAGAATATACAACAC
Organism: Campodea plusiochaeta; assembly: GCA_034698565.1. NCBI lineage: Eukaryota > Metazoa > Arthropoda > Diplura > Rhabdura > Campodeidae > Campodea > Campodea plusiochaeta. Next base: position 10,387 of record JAQIWE010002697.1, on the reverse strand, counting down.
TGCAACATGATTCGTCTCACTGTAATTATTAACCTGTTGTAAAGCAAAGAGTTCACTGATATCGCCATCGTTTACACCACTGCTGCTAACTAACAGTATATCCCGGATGGAGTAATCAACTGTACCATTGTTGCCTAAATCTGCATCTGGTGCATTCACCAGGCAACTTATGGCTCTGTCTTGAATGCCACCCTGGAAAATGAAAGTGTAAAAGTTTGGTCTTCATTGTTTCAGAACCGTATATTATCCGCAGTAAAATAGTTTCCTTGTTTAATACATTCTGAAACACAGGTACATTTAGTATGTATTTACAAACATTATTTCCACCGGCATATCCTTTAAATTTATAAAACCCTGACTTAAAAAGATAACTGTCAAAACACAGGGTGTTTACATGTACTTTCAATGACCTAACAATGATTCTTTGAAAAGAAGGATTAAGATTACAATATTGGAAAATCACCCGTCTCAAGGATAAACCAACCGCTTTGTTTTGCCGGTGGAAATAATGTTTGTGAGCGGACTATATTATTGAGATGGGTCATTGCAAACAAAAAGTTCAAGTATTGTTATTATTTACCGCCATAGTTTGTAAAAACTGTTCTTGTATGTTACTTTAATGCAGCTTAGGCCCTATTTATGGCCTTAAACCTATACTTTTTTTAGCGGGGAGCTGCAATTTCCACCACATGTATCCCGTTCTACTTTCATTGTACTCTATTGCATTCACTTTCCCTATAGACCGATAAGCTGTGTTGGAAAAGATGGCTTCCCGCTGGAAAAAACGCCTTTAATTACTTTAGAAAGTTTCGATGAAAAAGCAAATGATCCTTCTAAAGTCAATTTCAGTCCTATATGACTTGACTCAAAATATTTACATAATTCTGCATTATGGAAAATCTTTCCGAAGGATGTTAACTGAGGAGCCATTTTCCAAACTGAATAACTGACGTTAATGTATAATTTTTTAATATCGATTCTTTTTTGTAAGCTTAGAAAAAAAAAACAAGTTTCTCTTCATATAAAATTATTTCAGCAAAGTAAACTAAATCCTAATGTAATTCTAATATAAACAAATAGAATTAAACGCTGTTAGTGTTAATAAAGATGTGACCATATATACAGACAAGCGCTTTTATGAAATATTTTTTTTAAAATGAAACATAAAATTGACACTTATTTAGATTCAGAATAAATATTGTCTTTCGAACTATAGTTTTTATAGTTTCTTATATATCTATCTCTAACCATTATCGGAATACTATCGATTCTACATTCGTAAAAGTTTGATCGAACGACTCGAAAATTAAAATGAGAATGACTATATACTTTGGTATACCTAGCTGTGGCCGTTACTGGATACATCGACTCGGAATTCCTGAAATGTTGATCGATCCAATATTCGTCGTTTTGTCAAATTTTAAAAATCGAAATCATTTTTGGTATCAGGATAAGGTCGCCCTTCGAATAAGTATATACTTCCCTATACCTATCTCTAACCGTTATCGGATTTCTGAACTCGAGATTCGTCAAAATTCGAGCGATCGACAGAGAAAATGAAAATGTGCTATGGCAGCACCATTCTGAGAATTTTTTCCATATATTTCCCTATACCTATCTCTAGATGCTTAGGAGCTGTTTCTCCATACGGACGGGCGAACAGACAGACAGACGAACATACCGAGGACAATAGATGCTTTCTGCACTTCGCTGCAGGTCGCATCTAAAAACTAAACAAATTTTGATTCATGTTAAAATTTGAACGGAGTCATTTAATTTTGATAGATTTTCGGAGATTCAGTGGCTTTTCATGATAATAATTCATCTTCAAAATTATGGATTAGACCACTTCAAAACACAATAAAATACTGGATTGACGTTTCGTTTGCTATATTATCATACAAACATTAATTTTCAAAAAAATTGTTTGTTTTTTGAAAATGTTTGTGTGATAATACATTTTAATTTTAATCAATCATTTAATTTTAATCAATTCTTAAAAAACATTTTTTCTCAAAACCTTCCGTTTGGACGTAGATTATTCTGGAAAAGGGACCTCGACCATTTAAAATTTGCTTACGTATGGTGAAGAGTCGTCAATTGTACTGACAAAGTTATCACTTTTACACACAAACACTGGATAATTGTCATTAACATCCAACAAAGTCACAGTGACTGTAGTGGAGTTGCTGTTCTTCGTACCTGCGAAGAAGAAACAAAATGCAATAAATAAAAATGCTCAAAAATACCATTACAGAAAGAAAAGAAAATATTAACTCTGCAGTTTATAAGTCAGGTTGCCTAGATTATATTTAGTATACAGTAAACTCTTATGACGTACTTTATAATATAGGTTCAAGTGATTTTTCTAAATTTATTTCCTGTTAGAAACGTCGATGGATTGCAAAATACCAAATCTTTATGTGGGTACATAATTGAAAGTTTAAAGGGTTACCTGCTGCAGATAATGAATTTCTCGTTTCTTGTGATTTTCTTGTACCTTATATTATTAAATAATTTTTGCAAAATGTTTGACATTTTTTTACCCAACGGATCAAGAGATATTTCTCTTTATATAGTCGATAGATTTTCCACAAGGTACAGTAGTACAAATCGACCTGCTTAATTTCTCTGTCTTGCGAAAATATGCAAATTATTCGCTGAAAAACACATATCAGATCACATATCTATTAACTAGTAGCAAACCCGACTTAAACATAATGTAAATTAATCATTTTATTCACATAACAGTAGTTGTCTCGTTTTCGGCCACGCTTGCTCCGCTACCTTAGAGCTTATTTTCTTACATTTTCTAAGGTGAATATCTCCAAAACCGGTGATTTTTGGGAGGTAAGAAAAATAGTATGAGTTATTTATATCAAGAACACTAATATTATGTTATAATATAAGAAAAGTCAATTTAGCTTCAAGTAACCCGTTAATTGTTTTTAATGAATATACAGAAACGACCAGGATATAATTATGAGTGAAAGCACTTCAAAATACGAAGAAAACACAAAATAACTAGATACGTGTATCATGATAACAGCATCAACTTAGTATATGACTTTGCGTAGTACCAATACTTTTTAGTACTTTTTAATGGGTTATAACTTTTGTTATATTTATTTAGATTCGCCCTAACACAAAAATTCAGATTAATTATGTAAAAAATACAATATTTTCAGAAAATGAGTGTCGTAGAATATTTTTGCATTGATATATTCAACTCTTTACGAAATATCTCTAGATAATAAATTAATATATTTCTGCTGAAACGTTTTATTATAATCAATCTTATAACACAAACTTGTCTCAAAAATACAAAATATAATTATTATTGTTTTCAACTGAAAATAATTTGTCACATTGTTTAACGTATTCCTTTTATTAACAACTTCAAGAAGGTTTAAAGTCATCAGAATATTTCTGCCGATTCAGTAGTTATAAACGTGCATGTATACAGTATAGACCAGCAGAGGTCCTGATTGAAACCATCAGTGTCTTCGGGATGGGTTAAATTAATAGAAAATTACATCACAAGTCGTGAAATATTTGTTGACATTTAATCTTTGAAATAATATTTACTGAATGATTGTACACAATGAATTTGGAATAGTTACCACCTTAGGCGTACGGTAGGCCTATTGTATAAAAATATTGATTTGGCAAAAATAAACAATGCCTATTGGACAAGATTTGTTCTACTATGCAAAATTAGAATTAACATGATATCTGGAAAAATTTGTTGTTAAATTTTGAATAATACGATTTGACCGCTATGGCAATGCATTATGAATACATTTATTTTTGACAATTATTTTTTGCACGCGAAAGGAAAATGGTAATCCATTTTTGAAATTCTGCTGTTCCATCCATCATATAATTTAGACAACTGAATTTATTACAGCCTTGTGCTTTACTGCCAAATGCTATGTAAAGTATTAAATCATATGAAATATTACCGGACCACACTAATGGTGAACGGAAAAAGATATAGCAAAAGGATACATCGCTGTCTAGTAATAAATTCTTCAAATGATTAAATGACCGGATTTCTAATGTCAAAAATCAATTTGAATTATTATTTGGACTCACAGAATATCAAATTTTGACGTAAAGACCATTTTCCATAAATACTTTTGATCACAGTGGTTTTGGCATCAGAGTTGCTTGGTGGTCTAGTGGATTCAGTTCGAATTACAGCACCAATTCAGCAACATGGAAGTTACCAAGTTATCTGTGTTATTACTGACGATTTTCATATGTAAGTTCAAATGTTCTTTATTTTGTTTAATATCCAAATAGGTAAATTATTTTCTACATGGATCTGTGACAATTTCACATTAGAAATTTCACAAATTCAGCTTAAAGCAAACTTACTTTTCAGCCATTTCATTTCTTTAAAATAGCTAATCTAACTTTTTTTCAATGTTACGAGTTTACTATTCTCATTAATTTCTTTTTTTCTAATATCTAAGATTCAGATATCAAATCGAAATATCATGTGTAAGTTGTTTTTTTTTTAACTTTTTTTTGCATACTTTCATATAACGGTTTCATAACAAATTGGAATTTGAAATTGTAAAAGCATAAAAAAAAATTCCTTCGTTTATTCCTTGCAAAATATTTTACCAGAAGTTAGAAATTACAGTTTTTCTCTTTTTTTTCATTTCATGCACAGTTTTTCTGTAATAGTATAAGAACGTAAAATTAACTTCTAATACAATTTAGAATGAGCTTCATTACATTAAGTGAATTATTCCACTATAAATAAGATTTTGTATACAGAGTTGATTCATTAATTTTGTTCATTACAAACTAAAAATTAATTTGACATAATACGCGTATAATAAAATATCGTTCGCTTCTGTTTTTTTAGTAAAATTTAAAAAAAAATCCTTTATTATTGCAGACAATTTTTATGCAGCATCTTTTTAGTAGTGTGTATAGATTTCACGATGTTAAAAAAACTCATTTTCCCTTCAAATTTCAGTGCAGCTCGTATTCACTTCCGAATTCCGAATAAATTTCGGCGTACACGAAAATTTGAAGTGAATGACTCCTCGGTTCAGCTGCCTTTTAGTTTCAGTTCTTTGATACTGTGATCAGCTGACATCTGATCTTTTTTAATCTTAATTTAAAAAAGAAATATGGTACTGTTGAAAGTTTGAAATTAAAAGAAATCCTTATAATGCACTTTAAAAATGTAAATTGAATTAAAGTGAAAATATAATTATGAATGTTCTCAAAAGACTGTTTTTCTTTTTTCATATTATAATAAATCAAGTAAATGTTTATTCCATAAATCCATAAGTTAGTATATACGTTCCCCAGAAGTTTCTTTCACTATATTTTGAAGTACAGGCTTTCCTTAAGTCTTCTTTGATAAACTGAAGTGTGATCACCCAGTCACGTTTTAAAATCTTTTTTTAAAAACTGAAATCTTGTGATCATGTTTCATTATTAAAATGGCATCGTAAGGAATACCTGCTGAAGTCCCATGTGGTGAAAAAAAAATCTAGGACAACGTACTAATTGTTTTGCTACACCATTGAGTCTCATGAGGAAAATAAGACTTATGTCCTTTAATGATCAGTAGTTTCATGTAGATGCCTCCTTTATATTAAATATGATGGTGGTTTTCATTTATATAGAAAGTTAATACTTTCAATGTCTTTTTCAGGCGCAGTATCTGCACGACATCATTTGAAAACAGAAGCGAAATCCCAGTGGAATGGAAATGCTGATACCGGATTTCGTATCATTGAAAACGATGACGATGATGGTTTTGGAATTGGGAAACTTTTTGGATTTATACTTCACTTCTTAGACAACGGTAAATTTCTTGATAACAATTTTTTTGATAAATATGATTTAATATAAATTTTAGTCAATGCAAACTACAGGATTCCTAAATTTCAAGATTGATTATCCTTAGGATTATTGAATTTGTTAATCACATTTACATTAGATTTTTGAAAATATATGTTTTTTTATATATAAATATAAGAAACAATAGGCATTACATACTAACACAGTGCAATAATTTTTGAAAAGAAAATACAAAAAGAAATTTCAAATGAACTTACCCTATCCTCTTTATACCAATAAAGCATTTTTATATTATTAACAATAAAATAAACATTATCATGTAAACCACTACAGTTTATCATGTGATTATAAATTATTATAAAAATGTTTAGCGTCAATTTTTGAATAAATTATTTAAGTGAGATGTAATATTAAGAATAGATTTAATTAAATTTTTTACAGTTTGGTTAAAAAATGAGACGCTTTTTTAGAACGACATATTTTCTATCTTAATGAAAAGAGAAAGTCGAAATTCCGAATATGTATTAATGAAACCAGCATATCACGACTGCTACGGGAGCATTTTATATCTTCACTCATTTATACATCCTTTAATATTTCTATTAAAAACATTTTCTTTATTTTTATTGACGCTTTTCACAAGGTATCATTTTTTCTTCTTCACTGAAGCAGCGGTTATTCACTATTCATTTTATATTAAGAATAAGGTCGTAATGGTTGAAATATGGCATCAATTACCATTTTGTCTCGTTTTTTATATCTCCTTTTCAGAAAATATTGCATTTCCCTTATTTTTACTATCTTCATTTCATCTCGCGTAATGAATGCTCTTGACAGCTAGACTATACTGTTCATTGATTTCTTTAGAACATGGAAAATTCTTGTTAAAATGAAATTCATTAAATTAATATGTAATTGAAATGTTAAATATTTATATCTCCTGAACATTAGTATGCACATTTAAAACAATATTTTAATTCCCAACAGATTTTTGGGGTGGAGACTATTTTGGAGGAAATTTTGATACTGACATGAGCATCTCCAATGATTACTCAGGTATGTCCCTATTCTTCAAACGTTCTAGCATATCACTGAATAAACGTTTATAACGAGCTAAAAAAACAATTACACAAAACTCAAAATTATTATGAAAAATAAAATGCTTCTAGTAAATACCTCACCTTTCCTTTAAAATGCTAAACGTTTATATATTAAATTTTAACTGTATGCAATAACAAATTATTTTCTTTGAAATTTTTAAAACGAAAACTTGCTAAAATCTGTTTATTCGAAAAATGTATACTAATAAGTTCAGGGGGCATAAAAACAATACTTTTTATTTCCAAACAATTATTCAATTTCAAGCATAAGTCCACTAAAAATGTATTTCTTTTTTTAGGAGGTAGTGATGAGGAAAGCTGGAGTAGCAGTTCCGAATCAGATGAAAGAAATGTTTTTGGAAAAACTGGAAAGGGTCACTCTACCAGTAAATCTAAAATATCCAAGATCAGTAAACATGGGAAAACGTCATCCCACTCTCGGGGAAGTGCAGGAGGCAGTGGAAAATTTTCAGTAAGAGGAGTTATCTCAGATGAAAACCAATCTGAAATAAAACATGAAGGAGGTATTCATATCGGAGGATCTCTCCATGGTAATGCTGATGTACGTTTACCTATAGGAATAAAGTCTAGTAGTAGCGAATCTGACGAAAATTTGCATGTAGGAAAGTCAGTAAATGGAAATGGAAAATTAGGAGGATCTGTGAAAATCGGAGGTTCAACCAATATAAAACATGGTTCCGTTAAAAGCCATTTTGATCAAGATCACAGTGAACCAAATGATAGTGGAAGTCACCATGTGAAAAATCCTCAAGTAAAAGTTGGTGGTAAAGTTGGAGTTTCAGTGAAAGGGAAATCTGGAGTTCATTCGGCATCTACAACTGCACAAGGCAGCGCAAGTACTCAATTGAATGAAGGAAACACAAAGAATCAGCTGAAATGGGGAGGAAAGGCTGGAGTTTCATTAAATGGTAAAGCAAACTCAAAAGGTTCTCAGCAAAGAAAAGAAACTGATGGTAGTGAACCTGACAGAAATGTAGGTGGAAAAGTCACTTTTAAAGGACAAACATCCGGAGGCAAACTGAATGGAAGAATCGGAAGTAGTGTTTCCACAAAAGGTTCTGTAAATCGTGGTCAAAAAACAGTTGAAGGTCACACTGGTGGTAACAAGATCCAAGGAAAAATCGGGGGTAAGGCAAGTGTTTCTCTGAAAGGTAATTCCAACAGGAAAGTATCAGGTAGATCATCAGCTGAAAGTGAAGAAACATCTGAAGATGATCAGCCAGAAAAGAGAACTCCAGGAGAAGTAGGTGGAAAAACACGTGTTAAAATATCTGCAAAAGGAAAGGGAGGTAGGAAAGTATCTACAGATGTCCAAGAAAATACTGCAACCAATAACGCCGGAAGCGAAGGAAAAACATATATACCAATGATTGCCGGAAGTCCTGTTAAAGAAACGCCAGAAATTGCAGATGGAAGCGATATTTTAAGTGGACCAGTTGAAATTGTAAAAGACACTCTTGATGGGCTAACTGGCGCTACAGAAGGAGAAACAGTACGTCAATCAACAGAAGAAAAGAAACATGGAAACAACATTGTTACCGAAGCAGTTAATACAGTCACAGACACGACTGATAATTTAGTTGATGCAGCAGATGTACAGAATAAGACTCAATCAACTCAAGAAAAGGAAAATGGCAGTGGAATTGTTGGTAATGTAATTGAAACTGTCAAAGACACTGTTGGTGGTGTAATCGGTATAGAAGATGTACAGAATAAGACTCAATCAACTCAAGAAACGGAAAATGTAAGTGGTATTGCTAACAATGTAATCGAAATTGTCAAAGGCGTTGCTGATGGTATAACTGGTAGAGAAGATCGTAAAAAAGTAAACCACTCGTCAGGGGAGACGCAAAGTGGTTTAATTAATGTCGTTGGTGGACATCTCGACGGAATTGCTGGAGTAATGAGTGAAAAGAAAAGCAGCCATTCATCTGAAGAAAAGAGAGTTGATCTCAGTACAGAAGTTGACATCACTGAAACTGAACACACACATAGCCATACTGAAGGAGAACATGGAAAGAAGGGAAGTCATTCATCTGAGGAAAAGAGAGTTCATCTTATTAATGATGTTGACATCACTGAAACTGAACACTCGCATGGACACACTGAAGGAAAATACGTAAAAAAGGGAAGTCATTCATCTGAAGAAAAAAGAATTGATTTAAGTAAAGATGTAGACATCACTAAACCTGAACACACTCATGACCATACTGAAGGAGAACACGGCAAGAAGGGAAGTTATTTATCAAAGGAAAAGGGAGTACATCTTAGTAAAGATATAGACAGCACTGAAACTGAACATACGCATGGACACACTGAAGGAAAACACGTAAAAAAGGGAAGTCGTTCATCTGAAGAAAAGAGAGCTGATGTAAATAAAGATGTAGACATCACTGAAACTGAACATACTCACGGACATACTGAATATACGCACGGAAAGAAGGGAAGTCATTCATCTGAGGAAAAGAGATCTGATGTAAGTAAACATATGAATATCACTGAAACTGAACACACTCATGACCATACTGAAGGAAATCACGGAAAGAAAGGAAGTTATTCATCTGAAGAAAAGAGAGTCCATCTTAGTAAGGATGTTGGCAGCACTGAAAGTGAACATATGCATGGACACACTGAAGGAAAACACGTAAAAAAGGGAAGTAGTTCATCTGAAGAAAAGAGAGCTGGTGTAAATAAAGATGTAGATATCACTGAATCTGAACATATTCATGGTGAGGGAAAACACAGAAAGAAAGAAAATCATTCTTCTGAAGAAAAGGAAGTTGATTTAAGTAAAGATGTAGATATCACTGAAATTGAACATACTCATGGACATACTGAAGGAAAATACGGAAAGAAGGGAAGTTATTCATCTGAAGAAAAGAGATTCCATCTTATTAAAGATGTTGGGAGCACTGAAACTGAACATACGCATGGACACACTGAGGGAAAACACGTAAAAAAAGGAAGTCGTTCTTCTGAAGAAAAGGAAGTAGATTTAAGTAAAGATGTAGACATCACTGAAACTGAACATACTCATGAACATACTGAAGATACGCACGGAAAGAAGGGAAGTCATTCATCTGAAGAAAAGAGATCTGATGTAAGTAAACATATGAACATCACTGAAACTGAACACACTCATGACCATACTGAAGGAAATCACGGAAAGAAGGGAAGTCATTCATCTGAAGAAAAAAGAATTAATTTAAGCAAAGATGTAGACATCACTAAACCTGAACACACTCATGACCATACTGAAGGAGAACACGGTAAGAAGGGAAGTTATTTATCAGAGGAAAAGAGAGTACATCTTAGTAAAGATATTGACAGCACTGAAACTGAACATACGCATGAACACACTGAAGGAAAACACGTAAAAAAGGGAAGTCGTTCATCTGAAGAAAAGAGAGCTGATGTAAATAAAGATGTAG